>JABUQX010118457.1:20000-34484 GCA_015478945.1 Trachelipus rathkii
TTAAGAGATGAATAGAATAAAATATCAGAGAATGACTGAAATTAGCGCCTTGGATAATGAAGAAGACGAAGTCATTGTAATGACCTATTGACTTAGCTCATACGTGGAAAAAATAAAAGAGTACAAAATAAGATAAGAAATGAAAAAACTTTCGAATTTTCCTACCAGGAATGCAGATCTACATGGCGTGCGTGAGCGCACTATTAGGAGACTCTCAGCTTAGTCTCTAAGTAGTTACACTATCAAACTCTACTTCTCATAATTAACCAGAAGATCAGATCTCGAACTAAGAGGAGTCGAAAACTGTAAGAAGGAAGATTTCTTATCCATCAATGTCTATGGCTAGACGATCTACGGAGTGCTGCAATGACACGCAAAGCACAGACTGACTGTCTAGAACATTGAGCCTAAATGAAAGTGACGCAATATCATAACAACTAGAATATACCCGTGAGAGTGAACGCACTAAGTTTACTCCTTGTATTGACTAGGAGATTTTCTCAATTCAAGTAGAGATAAAAAAATCACGCCAAAGATGAGAACGAAATTGGGGGCCATTGTCAGTTACAATACGAAGCAAGAGTAACTCTCTCTAGAATACGCTGAGTCTCACCCTGTCGCTAAATGTACTACACAAGAATTATGAGGCTCGCTCAGTAATATATGGTTTTCTCCACTCGCTGCTCAAAGAAGAATGAAAAAGACGGCATCACTCATTACTTTCTTGAGCAGAGCAAACGAGTAGTACCGTAACTGTCAGAAGTAATCACTCATTATTAGTTAGAATAAAATATAATAAGCTTGTACAGCCTCTTTTTTTTTTCTTTATAAAGCTTAATCACGTATATACTACACGTGCGAAGAAGTCTGAAGATGAGACAGCATAAAGAGATCAAGGATGAAGAACTTATTCACACACTGAACGACAAGAGGGTAGATTGAGAGAAATGGACCTAAAGAGGTTTAGATATAGTCATAGAAAACTTGAATTATTCTAACTGCGCTAATAATTCTCTTATTCATCATTAGTTATAGATAATAGTAATTATAGATAATCCTTTTTAGAGTAGATTCGATTCACTCTACCATTGATCATTTTACTACGAAAACCTATTTTACTACTTTATGTTTTGATCTAATTATTTGTAGTTATCATTATTCCATTATTATCTTCTATCACTTTTTATTCATAATGTCTCATATAACTCTTATAGAGTGCTATCCTGTACTGAGCTTCATAGTCTTTATTCCTGTATTGTCTCATCAATTCAATAAGAAGACATTGAAAGATATAATCGCTGAGAGAACAAGTCATGTAATAATATATATTGTAGAAATATTATATGATTGACTTTATTCTAGTAATATTGATTTTTGCCCTTATAGTTTCCGGTAAAACTAGTATGCAATTAATGCAGTAGATACTATGGATGTTGAACCACACAAAACTCATGTAAAGCAGTGTTTATTTAGATATAGTGAGGAGATATATATAAGTCTTATTATTAATTAGGAATGTGCAGTACTCAAAGCTTATAATATATTTGTGATTAGTTCTATAAGATTTATCACTAGATATTCAATTGATGTTAGCAAATAAGAAATGATTTTCTTTATATCAAAACCTTCAATGCATATTACTAGAATATCAAATAATGGTGCTATTCCGCCTTGTGACGGGTAAAAATAATCGCAAGGTGCAAAATAGTGGGGATTGCAAGATCTGTAGTCCAAGTCTATCTAAAATGCTATCCTCTTTTTTAGTTCATTAATCATTAATCGAGATTAAAAAACTCTATTGATATGAATTGATAATTTGTTTGTGTTTAACATGAAGATTAGTGAATTTAAAACAATTATACGTTTATTAAATCACTCATTAAATATTTCATTTACCTCTTTTGAGTTCTTATCAGTAAGAAAATATAGGCAATTCATTAAAAAGATAGTTTGAATGTATTATGTAATTAAAGAAATATATGTGTTCCCTTGCAAAATATCATTTATCCTAGGTGATTATTCATAGTATATTTATGCTTGCATTCATCTATACGGAAGGAGTGCTAACTATAATGGATTCTCAAGAATAGGTATAATGGAATTTCCGTACTAATATATTTCATTATTCAGTAATTTCTAAACTCAAAATTGATTTAAATTCCGAGTAATGAGACCTGAGGAATACTTGCAAATGGACGTTATATCTAGTCCAATTTTATTAAAACTCGATTATGTGTAAGTATACCAGATGTAGTGACATATAAATGAATAAATAAATTGATAAATTAATAAATGTATAAATTATTTAGCTCTCTATATATATATCTGTTAAGTAAACATGAATATTCATGATCCGCCTTAGATATATATTTCTCGTGAATACTGCTGATTACTTGAAGTTCCTTGTGAACGATGTGCTATCAACTATCCTTCGTTGAATATAATTTGATACCACGAAGGAATAAAGATTAATTTTAGGTTGAAGATGGGCAATAATTTCTATTGAATACCTTCTCTTCTGTGACTGTGAATGGCTGGTTACTCAATTGCGATAAATTATCATTTATTTTTCATGAGTGAATTTGGGGTCATTAGAGAATATGCCAAATCTTATTTTTTAGGGTAAGAAATCACTCTCTCAAAACTCACTTATTTCACGGGCTTGAATATCTATTGCTACTTTTGTGGTTTCCCCTGTTCTATAAAATACAAGACTCTCCCTTTTACATTTAAAATTTTTTAAGACTTCCAGATTTCTGTCATTCATAATATGATTTCATATGTTCAGAAGTGGCGTTGAGGTACTAAAATATTATAGAGATTGTTTATGTTGAAAGTTAGTATAACAATATATCTTTTTTTTTAACATTTCTTATATAGTTAAAAAGACAAGTTACAGGAATTATACATAAGAAATATTCCGAGTGTATTCCGCCCGAATTTTTTTTGTGATTCCGGCTGGAGTGATCACAGTGTCCGGCCGGACAGAGAAACTGCTAATACCGCTCATCACACTCGCCCCCTCACTACTCTGCATATATAGTGTATCCGCTATTGTTTAGCTTATATAAAACTCTCACAATAGAAGGAGCGCTAGAGTTATACTAGTACAAAAAATTGGACTTTTATTATATTTATTTTATCATTTATAACTAAATTATTTTATATATTTTATAATTTTTTTTTAAAAAAATATCTATTTTATTAAAAAATTTTCTGAATATTTATTAAGGGATTTCAGAGCCTAACGAGAGAGTTACGTATATAGTGATATACGTAACGGGGTAGGGACTATATCGTTAATACCCCCGCTGATAGCTAGAGGAGAACTTTCGCTCTATGAAACCATTGCTCTTTTATCCCACTTCTGAGAGAGTGAGTACTGTGGAAGGATTACTTGAGAGGGATAATTTTTCGTGAACTTTAAGGCTGGCCTTCTATTGGTTACCACCAAACACACGCGAACCCTAAAAATAAGTAATACAAGCTGATTGAGAGTTTTAAATTCTTGCCTCGCCCCGAGGAAGAATCAAAACTCAGACTGCTTTGAATCGCGCTCTACGAGAATTGAAACCAGCGTCCTCTTGCATGAGAAGTCGACAAGTTCTAACTTCCTACGCACGAGGGGCTTTATATAGGGGGGTATGAGGATATATATATATTATCTTTATATATATATTTATATATAATTAAATCAGAAAAAAAAAAAATCAATTAACACTCGAGTTACGTTTTATATATATATATCGTAATATAAATATATATATTATAGGTATATTATTAAAAACACTTATTTAAAATAATAAATAAGGACTAATATAAGTTATATTAATAATATATATATAGTATTATATATTATATATATATAATATATAATCCGTATAATATATATCATATAATATATATTATATTAATATATATTAATATAATTTATTAATTATATATAATATAATAATATATATTAATATATATATATATATATAATATATATATAATATATATTATATAATATTATATTCATTATATATATATATATATATATATATATATATAATATATATATTTTACTTTTCTTTCTTTCTCTTCTCAATCTTTCCTTTATTATTCACCAAAGACTGGGAGTAAGGCGTTGAAGGTGATCAATGCATGGAAAACGAAAGCAGTAGGAGAGAGATAATGTACAAAGTCAAAAAGAAAGCACCAAACCTATATACGTGACGTCCTCTTCGTGGTAAACTCCATTAATTAAGGTATAAGGTAATAACTCGTCTAGTATAGTATTATATGTATAATAATATATTTATAAAGGAAAGTATATAAATATATATATAAAATTTTGAATTTTGTTTAATATAATAATATATATATAATAGAAAAACTTTTTTTTTTTTTATTTTTTTTATTTGGAATTTTATTCAATATATATAATAATTTATTAATTTTTTTTAACAATTTTCTTTTATTTTCTATATTTATATTTATATTAATTAAAGCATAGGTATCGGTATAGAAGAAAAGTAAATTATTTAATAGTTTTAATTAATTTTAGTGTCTCAAATAAAAAAATTGTAACATGACTAGAAAAAAATTATACTTGATATAATAATGATTTAAGGATATAGTAGTATATATATATAAAGGTTTAGGTTAGGCTAAGGTTATAAGGTTCATAGGTATATACTATAATATTATATATACTAAAAAGCGTTAACCTTTATAAACGTGCTTGTAATAACCCTGATTGCAAGGGGGTAAGATGAGGGACCACAAGAAAATCGAACTTTAAGGCTGGCTATCCCAAGCCATATCCCAAACCAGCGCCAACAACGTGTTCGCAGTCGAGTTTTAATGCCTAGGTTTAGTTTGATTCTGCGATTCTAGTGGTATAACCCAATGGTGTAGATTATAAAACTCCAACTTCTATGTCGAAGGATTGTAATCAAGCAATCGCGAGTTTGTGTTACTCAAGTATGAGAAGTGTGCTCTGGGCACGGTACTCTATCGCGTACCATGCGCTACGGAGGCTATTATATTTTGGTAGATGAATTATATAGTTTGTATAATGTGTATGTATGTTATATTAGTGGTGTAATTATATAGGAGTATAGGGACTTAGTATAATATTTAATATCTGTATTACATCTAAGTTACATCGATCTATATATACGGTAAAAAATTAGGCTATTTTTATTTATGCTATTATCAAATCGATCTCACATCAGTCAATCTAGTCCATTATCTATATAGTAGTACTAAATTTCTAGCCGATATTATATTTTGAGATGGGTTTCGAAGTCCGAATCCGATCTGGGATTGGATTTCAGTTAATGCAAAATGCTCTCGATATAGGTGTAATTCGATTCACGGTTTGAATTAATATTCCACACACACTGATTATAGTAGGATCCAGATATATGAGTGAACAGGATTCGGATTTCGATTCGAACATTTTGACACATAGCGGATTCGGTACAAAAAAGCCTTTCGAAAAAAAACCAACTTTACGCCACACACAAAAGGATTCGATAATCCTCGAGTTATTTTTGTTATTCTAACAGGAATGGTAATAAAAAATAAATAATAATAAAAAAAAACAAACTTAGAATAAAATTGCAATATCCATTTTAGTAATGACTACAGGTGATAGTATGCTGTAAGAGTCCAATCTAAGATGCATATTTTCCTATTATTTTGGCTAATCGTAACTGCGATAGGATAATAGAGTTACTCCTGAACATTGGAAAATAATATTTTATATAGAAATATGTTAAAAATAAAATATAATTTTAAAATTTTTTTAATAAAATGCTAGTTAATTATGAAATAGTTAATAAATTCCAATATTTTGTTTATAATTAACTTTTTAAAAATTATAAAAAGGGCAAGCTTAAGAATTAAATTTCAATTTTATAGCAGTTAATTAAAGCTTCTAATACGTAATTATCAATCTCATACACAACAATAATATTTATTATATTTTTTTTTCACTGTATCCTTTACTAATGAAAATTATATATGTGATTCTGTATAAGCAAAAGGTGCTTGTTACATTTATAAAAATCAAAAAGCTCCATCACGTACCGTATTTTTCTTGTAGACATAACTCCTTCTATTTTATATCAATTAATTGGTAATATAAGAATTGTAACATCTTTACGATTATCTACAATATATAAGAGATCACACCTCAACTATAAAATGAATTTTTTTGTGGTGATTATTTCCTCTTGTTAGGCATCTGTTTGAGGTGTGTCCCTGATAAGGACCAGCAATATCATATCAAGCATGACTCACTTTTATTCATATCGCCAACTGACGCTTTCAAATACATAGAGATAGTTTCATGTAGTGAAACCTTTCATAGCTTCAATCACTAATTGCGTAAAGGTTGGGGGGAAAGAAATCTAGATGCGAGTCATTAAAGTTTGAGTCTCTCCTTTAACATAACTCTCTTGCTATAATGTAGCGAATATGACCATCATCTCTAACGCAAATTCCCATTTAAGTGCCGTAAACAATGATATATCATGATGTTTCTGCGCAGCTTTCTCTCTGTTTATTGTCCACGGAACTGAGCACACGTTTCAGTGATTGATATGCCTACCCAGGCTCACTCCCTTCTCTTCTGTCCACTTTCTGACGTTTATACCTTCTCCGTAATCAACTTCTCCATACCTTCTGCACGCGCTTTTAATTGGGAGGTTAATAAAAAACCTCACTTAAATTTGTGAATTTTGTTTCTGAGAATAGTAATGAAATCTGTGATCCACACTCTTCTTTGACTAACACAAGAGCTCTTTACATAATATCTTTTCATAGAAACCACCAGACTTATTAATTAGCCACCAAGGAAACGCACAACCTGACGTTCCACATATGGTTTCATGTTTATATCCTGTTTTTTTGGTCTCAAGTATTTGAGAGATCTTGTCTTTGAGAAGGCAGAACTTTTTAACAAGTAAGACGTAGTGATTTTTTTCACTCCATCGTCCATGTTCCTTGTACGCATTTGTAGAAGGAAGCAGGTCAGAGATTCTGGTGTAGCCCTGTTGCATGCCTGATATAATGGCGACTAATGATCTTAGGACCGAGCTGGAATGAGTTGCCAATTGTTAGATATATTGCTGTGCCTCACTCACCATGCTAATAGGTTAAGTCCAGTATCCCTATACTTTTGCGCAGAGACGTAATTCCTTTTGGTAATTTGAGTGAAGAATGACATGCTACGCCTGCGCACGAGAGAGGAAAAGAAAGTTCGAATAGAAAATAAAGAGAAATAAAAAAAAAACACACACACCCGCACACACACACACACAATTCACACAACATTCTTCCGCGATCCGAGTACAAAAATGTATGCGCAAATCACGCTACAACTCCACTACGCTCATATAGCTCGCATCGACAAGCACGGACATCACACTGATCAGCAAGGAGAGAGGTGATGGATGTATTTTAGAAAGGGCAATTTGATTTGGCTCGCTGTGACTGAACAAAGATCGAACCCAACGGACGCACGAGACAGCACTAAAAACTCACGAACATCGACGCATGCTTAAGCAGTGTGAATATGTGGTTTGCTCACACAGTGTGCTCGAGAGCACGAAGCACACGCCACAACAACGCGAAACATACACACGCACGCAGCACGCACGGAGACAATCAACAAACAGAAAGGATCTCACACTGCACACACAATCTCCCACTCACAGCAACAATACAGACACACACACCAACGCACTGCAAGCCTATGTGGTAGACGAGACTATGTAGATTTTGTGTGTGTGAAGTCTAGAAGTTAAAAGGTTAAAATTCACTCTAAAGTTTTGAAAAGACAGCAATCACAACACACAACACACACTCTCACTCAGTATGCTCATTACGCAGACACACACTACCTCGACAATCCACACAATACAACTAGCAAAACAACACGCACGGCTACAACAACATCGATCTACGAAACACAACACACAGCACAATCAACACACACACACAAAACACACACGCACACACATCATCCTGGAACAAGATCACACACACACACACACACACACTCCTAGCAAACACACACTACGAACACACACCCAGCACACACTCACACAAACACACACACACACATCACACACTCGGAACACTCGGACAGGCACGGCACAATCACACAAGGAGATCAGCACACACACACCACACACACACACACATCACTACACCAAAATACTATGCCACACAACACACACAATAACAACTACATGACACACCAACATCTCAACAACACACACACACACACAGTGCACATACTCATTTTTTTTTTTTTACACAGTTTGTCACCACTTAGCTCACACACGGGCAGAAGCATACACACACAGAGCCCTATTCCAAGGAGGGGGTGCATAGTATACTCTCAAAAGTTCACACCACACACACTCTCACATCACACGCAGCAAATTACACACACACACGCATATGCCACACAGCACACACACAACAGGACGCAGGCTTTGGCTTTAAAGTGAAGGAGATTAAATTCAGTAGGCAAATACAGAAGATTGGAAGAGAATTCCACAATACACGAGCGCTGACAGCTCAGGCGACACACAACAAGATAGGAAGCACACACAACCCACAGAGCAACACGCAAAACACTAACAAGCCTGCGAGTACAAACCAATGTCACACAGATAGCTCGTGCGCAGATACAGCACCTAATTGCGCAGCACTACGAAGCACCACAGCCCGCACACACTACACCGATCACACACAACGCGAGCACTGGTGGTAAGCGAGTGATAAGTTCCCCTCGAGCACTTGCCGCTGCCGGTACCTACACAATATGGAATAGAAGATAAAAGCCACACATCACTACCACCACACACACATCACACGCCACCTCGCCAACACAAACAGCACTCACAACACACAAGACACACAGAGAGTACAAACAGTCGACCAACCTCGACACACCAACAACGAACACACACTCACACACACACACACACCGGACACCATCTTATCACACACACACACACCAGCCACACCTCTCACTCTCTCGAGAACCATTACGACTCACAGCAACACACCACACACACACATCAGCATACCACCAACACACAACACGCCGCAGCAGTGCAAACCACAAGCCACACCACACACACACACCACACACCCCCCCAGATATGACACGACACGATACTAACACACCCATACATGGGCAGATGACAACCACACACTCACTCTTTGTAGGTTATGATCAGAACTTGGCGGGTTCTTCTATGCGAGTACGTTTGAGTCCATAAGTTTTCTTTGCGTTAAAGGATCTCTCTCGATGCACAACTCTTCTAGTACACGGAAAGATCTCTCTCGTCCTCTCACTCTTCATCAGTCCTTATCTCTCAACAAGACTTCATTCTTTTCATTACGTCGCCTCGCAACTTCATCTCTCTCGCATCACTCCGTTCTCGTGATGTTCGTCACGCTGCTTCTCTCCAACCACCTCACTTCTTTTGTCTCTTTCTCCTATCTTCTCTTCTCTCGTTAAGGCACCAATACTCGGATGTTTTACTCTATCATTTGCTCACATCCAGTCGAGCAGACGTACCAGTCACACTCTCGTCGCACTCTCTCTCTAACGAGACTCATGTGCAAATGCTCTACGTCTTCTATCATCGTGCTATCATCTTTTCTCGGATATCGATAGGGATTTCGTAAAATACGTCTTGGGTCTTTTTTTCAAAGACAACGTTCTGTAAATTTTTCATCAAGTTATTTACTCACTCTCTCTCTCTCATTTCCTCTCCTCTATCTCTATATATATACAGCCTAAGATAATAATAATAATCTAGAGTAAAAATAAAGATTAAGTACTGAAGAGGCAATATCCATGATAGTATAATAAATATAGTGGGAGATGATTACTAAATTGAGAATTAATGTAGTTATAAGAATGAGGTGTCGTATAAATCATATCCGGATGAAATACTGAGTGGAATAGTGGAGGTTCAAGGAAGAGTGTGATCTGTTTTTTCGCGATGGGCCGCCGATGCGGATGGTTTGATGTATATAGTATGAGAAGTAAAATTAATATAAGTGTATAAGTAGATAGAATAAAGTTGAGAGTTAAAGAAACGAGAATAAACTCATGAGGAACACCACTAATTGATCATAAGATAAAAAGAAAGTAAGAATTGTATTCTGAATACCCTACATCACAATCATATATATAATAATGCTATAGATATATATGATATGCGATTTGAATAAAGAAAGCTTAATATAAAGTTAATAAGCAATAAGAGTAGGAGGATGAACTCCAAAGGTATCATTAAGGTAGAGCTTGTGGAGAGCAGTGAGACTGCGTATCATGCTAATAACTCTATATAGTGATTACACTCTAATATTATGCTTCTATTTGAGGAATATATAGTTACAAGCGCCTACCAACCTATTTTCGAGTGTTTTGCCACAATCTATTAATATAATTTTTTTTACAGGGTGGCGCGGACAGGGACCAACTCAATGTACCAACCAACTTTTTCCCCAACCCTTCCGCACTTAATGAAAGAAATTTTAACACATTGGATTATATACTTTTTTGCGCAGTCTCCCCGTAGTTCCTAAGCAGCGAAACCCATAAATCCCCGGTTAGTTAGGAATATAGATAAATTCTCGAAATGTATAAGAGGAGCAATTCGTGCTCGTGAACTACTCGAGGAGAGACGATATACTTCAGGCGATTCGCGAGCTTGAGTGTACTGTCCAGAGTTGATGCGTAAGAAGCGGTGTGTGAGAAGAGTGTATTGCTATATTTACGAATCTTAGATTTCACATGACAATATATATTCAAAGATGAGAGCTACCACATGTGGAGTGAGTAGACTAGGAGATCAGTACGCGCGCGCTTCCTTTTTTCTCAGGTGTAGAGAGTGAAACAGGTTGGACATGTGAGAGCTTCCAACACTGAGGAGGAAAAGTGCTTATTATTTACTAGTTGGAAGGACAAGGTCCCAACAATATGAGGAAAGTATTATGTTTGAGCTCTGACAAGGGTTAGCTTGTAAAAGAGTCGATGCCCTTTCCAGGTGGGTATGGAAGAACATTTTTTATGCTTAATAAAACACTTTTCATCACTCACATACCTAGAATGGAATCATCTGCAAATATGTATCAGAAGGTAGAGAAAGACATTTGATTCTTTACGAGGAGTTGCTAGAGTATGAGAGTGAGAGTTTTTGTTTAGTCATAGAGAAGAAATCAATATTGCACCAAGCTGGGCATCTTTGGTAATGCGGTGTGTTTTCTTCATACTACTGGATTGTATCGAATTTTCTTCCTGGGAATTCTACAAAAATCTGTAATTGATTTACTTGTAGAAGGTGTTTTTTTTTCCTTTTAATGGGTGGCGTTTTTGTCCTTTAATGGGTGGGTGGAGTTATATAGAACTGTTCGGTATTGAAGGTTTTCAACTAGAACAGTGCGCCAAAATAGTGACGAATATATTTAAAACTTGTCTCTAATATTGTGTTACAAAAAACTTGCCTTTTTATAACGGGGGATCTTAGAGTTACCAAGTTTGCAATATAATAAGGTTCATTAATGTTCCAAAACAGAAGGACCACAAGCGTTTTTCTAACACTTTAGTTTTCAATTGTACACTGTCTTTCATACTTGTTTAAATAATAAAAAACCGTCATTTTGTCCATTTGTCATTTGACAGATGGTTTCAAGAATGCTTCCGTAGCGTTGAGATTCAATCAGGTATTTACATCAGGAGACGAGCTGTAGAGGCGTTGTATTTTTTCTGAGAGTCTCAATATGTGAGCTGTTAACGACACACATCAAATTATTCATGAACTTCCAGTGCTGTTAGATTATGAGGCCATCATTACACTAGTTGAGTCGATCCTGTTCCCATGTTAAAGTTTTGCGCCAAATCTACCTATGAGTATTATCTTTAAATTATAAAATATTCTTTTAGCAAATCTCGACAATAAATATCCGGCAGCAGAGCGGAGAGTTAGCGTTACAGGCAAAGCGTCGGATGCGTGACATTATTGTTACATATACACAAACACTCGCACTCACTCATATATATATAATTATATATTATATTATATATAATAGTATAATATATTATATATATTATAATATATATATATATATATATATATATATTATTATATAATATTATATAATATTATTATTATTATATATTTATGAAATTTTTGAAATCACGAAAAAGGAAAGAATTCGGTATTCGCTATTCGAAATACCGAATATTCGTATTCGGCTTTTTGCCGAACTAATCGGCCGAATATTGAGCTTTTAATAAACAATAAATTTACGTCACATGAAGGGAAGTTTTAATTTCAATTTTAAAATTGAATTTAAAAAATAAATACAGTAAAAAATAAAAATAATAGCCAAATTTGTAGCCACCTATGGCGAAAATCTGCATTTGTCAGATCCTAATAAGGCCTTTGACATTTTTTCAATATTCTAAAAAATTGAAAAATTCATTTAGTGATACGGGATAATGGGACCAAACATGGTAGCTGGTAAATAAGGGGTGGCTTGCTATTCATTTCATGTTTAATTCACGCATGTTGCATACTAATGCCATTCTTCAGATTCAATAATTGTGTCAGAGGTCTTTAAAGATATTTATTTACTTGAGAAGCATATCCTCTATCATTTTCACCATTCAGCAAACGGCAGCTGCAAAAAGCTTAAACTTTACAGATGCAGCTGAATGTCAACAGCATAAATTATTCAAAGACGTTTCTACAGGCTGGAACAGAACTTATGATATGCGTAAAAGATTGTTTTGAACAAAAAGTTCCCCTCTCCATATACGCTGCTGAATGCATTCAGAAAATGTTGACTGATTTTCGGTGGCAAAATTATTCCATTTACTTGAGAGCCATTGGCAAACATCACTAAAAGAAGCATTAAACGTGAAGTAACAGTCGCCCAAGTGAACCCCTTCCTTTTTAGCAATAAATCTATTTTAAATAAGGTATTAAACAGCAAAGCTTTCAGTGGATAATACACTTCGTTGAACGAGCTTAAGAATCAGTAGAAAAAGACTTTCTAAGTTTCTTTGTGATAATAAATCTTGTGTGTAGCTACTTTCTAGATCTGCGATTCAAGCTAATTTTTCAAAAATATGAACTCAGATAACTCAGTAAAAAAAATAGGTCGTTGAGGCTGAAAAGAATGCATGCAAATTCTAGCTCCTGACTCATCTGCTGACGAGCAACACAACTGATTCACGTAGTGGGGGAAAGTGAAGCTGAAGGTTCAATTTTCCCTTCTTAAATTGGATTGTTTAACATGAAATTGTGGGCATCAAAAAATCTCATAGACAGAAAGAAAGTGAGAGTCGAAAAAAGAAAGTCCATTCTTCCTGCCGAGTTGTGGATTTATTGTACAAAAAGTAAAGGCCGCTTACATACGAATTAAATCAAAAATAACCAACAAATTATTAAGTTTGCCATCCTACTTTGACCAGTGAAGGCAATGATATTATTCCGTTCAATTGGTGGAAAAACACTCGAAAAGTTTTATGAATTTGAATAAACTAACAATAAAATACCTTTTCAGCTCCACCGTCATCAGTCGAAAGTGAAAGAAAATTTAGAACAGGAGGATATTTATGAAGCCACAAGAAATAGGTTATTCCCTGAAAATTGAGAACTGCTAATGTTCTGTGATTTTTAACCTTAGAGCTTATTCAATGAAGTTTAGTTAAATATCTTTAACTACGAAACTTTTATCTCAATTTTCTCAATTTATTATTTTTAATATGTGAAATGGTATTTTGCTATAGGTAAGAAAAGTAGTTATTTACTTTTGTTTTTTAACTTTGTAATATAAACTGGTAAACTAAATTTCTTGGACGAGGGGTTTTGCACATTTGATTTATTTAATAGTGCTGATTCAAAAATGTTCGGGTTTTTTTGCGCATATCCAATCGATTTGTGAGATTTGTGTATAACACAAGATTTGTAAAATTTTTAATGATTTTGAAATATCAGGTACGGTCTTTCAACAAATAATTATTGGATAATATTATATATATATATATTATATTATATATATATATATATATTATATATATAATATATAGATATATATATATATATAATATAATATATATATATATTATAATATATATATAATTTATATATTATATATATATTATATATAATTGGATATATGAAGGAGAGAAACAAATCACAATGATATTGATACATGTTTTTGATAGATATATGTTAAAAATATAATCAATATGAAATAAAGAGTAATTGGACAACAAATGAATGTAATAGAAGGAATGGGTTTATTTAATGTAAACATACCTACGATGGTAGTAACTTTCTCTTCGTAGACGATCTACTGTGCATAGCGTCTGGAAAATCCCTCATCAAGCTCCAACAATAGTCGGCCATCATATTGATATCCCACTTGCCCTGGTAACGTCCTTCA
>JABUQX010118458.1:0-2500 GCA_015478945.1 Trachelipus rathkii
TATCTATCTATCTATCTTATCTATTTATCTATCTATCTATTGATCTATTTACCTATCTGGTGAATTCTATACAGTATCAATTTGTTTATTTGTCTATTTGTCTATTTGTCTATTTGTCTATTTGGTTATTGTCTTTGTCTATTTGTCTATTGCTATTGGTCTATTTGTCTATTTGTCAATTGTCTATTTGGTCTATTTATCTATTAATTCATATTTTTATCTATCTATCTTATCTATCTATCTATCTATCTATCTATCTATCTTCTATTCTATCTATCTATCTATCTATCTTCTATCTATCTATTACCAAATGAACCAAATTGTTGTCTGATCTTCGGCTTGTAAGCTTGAATAGCTTTTCTGAATTAAACTCAAAAACTTTTATTATTTTGGTTTAAGTGAATCGTTAAAAATGGAAGTTAATGACTTACTATGTTATGTGACAACAGCTTTAGATGTGATCAATAATGATACTTTTGTTATGACCTGCATTGCTTTTATGGTGCATCTAATATCAAGGACGCTAAACAGAGACTTTCGAATATATTAGGAGAAGAAATAAAATGGAGATGAGGAGATGATAGGTTGAGAGGTGATATGCAGGATATTTTGGACTTAATTCATTCTTGCTAAACATAAGAATAAGATTTGCCTAAATTTGTTACGATTCATAAGATCCACTCCCACCAGCAAGTTTTTGAAATTATTGGTGGAGAATTAATCAATTTAATTGATGAAGTCACAAAACTGAGAGAGGCAATTAATCACTTGAAAAATCAATTATTAAAAGATAATAAACTAGCATCTGATATGGTTAGTATTAAAGAAAACTTATTTGAAATTAAAAATGATTTAAGGAATATTAATGAGATAAACGATAAAGATATAAAAATTTCCGGAAGTTGTACTTCGAATGATGAATTATTTTTGGATCATAATTTAATACTACCTTCAGCACCTCCTGCTTCCCAAATGGATTTAGGCATTGATTCTGAAGAAGTTACTGCTTTAAAAAAATCAAACGTAAATGAAATTAGGCTTAAGAAAAGTTGGGCAGAAATTACTTTCAAATTATTCATAAATAAACTTTTCTGTCTCATCTAAAGGATTTACAGATGCAAAAAAAATCCTAAAAAAGAATTTGGTTTCAAGGGATTAATGATTTCGGCAATTGGGAGAGATAAATATTGAAAAGCAAAAAAAATTGGTTCTAAGGAGACGGAATGATCTCAATTTGAAGACGATATATTTGAGAAATCAAAAGATGATGTGTTTACTATTGTGATGTCTCGAAAAAGAGTAAACAAATAATTTATGGAACTAAAAATTCAAAACCTAATGATAAGTTGAGAAGTGCCAAAAGGTTAATGGAATTTTATATTGACAGATGTGCTTTAAGTGTTTAAAAATATTCACTTAGAAGAATTTGTCAAAGATGATTTTTTGGGATCATAGATTGGTTAAAATGTCCGAAGAGTTGAATTGCAGGGAATCCCTACTCTAAAACTTTAAAATTACATTTGATGAAGGATTAGGAAAAACTTAAACGAAGACTTTCTGGCTGGGGACTATATGCAGGAAATTTTTTTTACTAACAGGAAGAAATGGAACGGCATGTGTATGTACAGTCGTTTATCGGCAGTAATTTCTGTAATATTTGTTGTTTTTAATTTTAATTTATTTACTTCTGACCAGCACGTCTTTCCCCAAACAAGGAAATAAAGACTAAGACTATCTAATCATCTATCTATCTATCTATCTTCTATCTATCTAATCTATCTATCTATTCTATCTATCTATCATCTATCTATCTATCTATCTAAATATATATATATATATATATATATCATATATTAATACTTTATATATATATATATATATATATATATTATATATATTATATATAATTATATATATACATATATATATATATATATATATATAAATAATATATATATATATATATATATATATATATACTATTATAATACTATATATATATATATATATTAGTTAAATATTATATAATATTTTATATATATATAAATATATATAATATATATATATATATATTATATACTACATATATATTTATATACTTATTATATATATATATATTATAATATATATATATATATATATATAATATATATATATATATAATATATATATATACATATATATATATTTAATATATATTATATATTAATATAATATTATATATATATATATATATATATATATTATATATAATATAATATATTATATATATATATACTACCATATAATTATATATATATATATATAGATTATACTATATATTATAATATATATATAAATATAATAATTATATATATAAAATTATATATACAAATAACTATAACATATATATATATATGATATATATTAATATATATTATATATATTATATATATATAATATATATATATATAATAATAATATATATGATTATATATGTATTATATATTATATATATAAT
>JABUQX010118458.1:7500-24403 GCA_015478945.1 Trachelipus rathkii
ATCTAACTCTATTCAATCATATGCCCGATGACTCGACCCTTCATTCTTTCAACTCATTTCAATTCTGCCCTTCTTTCTTCTAGAAATTGCCTCCTCGTCTTAAATCTTTCCGTCTTTCTTCGCTGAATCTGGATAGAATTTCCGATGGGGGTCGTCTCAAATATATGAACAATTCCAATTCTTTAAAAAACAATAATAACAAATTCCTCTCTAAGACAACCTTTCCAACTTTCCTATCTCTTTCGACGGTTCTCTCGTCTCTCCTGTTGACAATATAAAATCCTTGGCCTTAACATAAACAAAAAATGTCTTGAAAACCTCAAGTCACAACGGTTGCTAGGGCGGCCTCAAAGAAACTGGGAGTTCTGTTTAGACGCGAGACTTTTTTTCCTCTTCTCAGCGCTCCAGCTATACAAGGCCTCATCCGCCCTTGTATGAGTACTGGATCTCATATCTGGGGGGGCTCTGGTGTTCACCCGGCTTTTGGATAGGGTCGAGTCAAAGGCCAAAGGCTTATAAACTGTCCTGTTCTTTCCAGTCCCTTGACCCTCTATCTTTTTGCGCGCGATGTATGGTGCTTATTCCTTTTCATGTACCGCCAGGCGGCAGGTGCTCGGGGAGCTTATTCACTCGTACCTCCACCTTTACGTCGCCCTCGTAGAACTTGGGGTGCTGGTCTGCACATGAGTTTTTGTGTTGATGTTTAGGTAACTCCAGGCTAGTTCCCCGCAGTGCTTCCTTTTTCCTGCCACATCTGTTCTGGAATTCTCTTCCACTTCTGTGTTTCCTGCTGAATTTTAATCTCCCCCACTTTAAAGCCTGCGTCTGTTCATCTCCGTATTTAATTTAGTTTGTTGACTTCTGAGGCGTTAACACCCCTCCTTGACATAGGGCTCTGCCCGTTGAGTGGTGTTGACAACTGTAAAAAAAAAAAAAAAAAAAAAAATTATATATATATATATATATATTTATATATATATATACAATATATACTTAAAACATTGGGTTTATAATCCTGAGCAGTATTTCCCTCAATTGATTGCAAATAATTCCTAAGAAGTTATTGTCAATTGGAGAAAGAGAACAAGCCAGACAAACTTACACTGAATCGATGCTAAATTTATAAATAAATTTCATAGCTCGTATTGCTGTGAAGAGGACCGGGATACACTACGAATTACACTCGAGAGACCGTGTTCGTATATAATATATTAAATATATATATATTATATATAATATATTATATAAATAATATATTATATATATAGATATATATATATATAATAAATATATATATACTATATATATATATATCATTATACTATTATTATATAAATATATATATATATAATTATAATATATATTAATTACTATATAATTATATATTAAATTTAATATATTATATAATTATATTATATATATATATATATATATATATATATATATATATTATTGTATATATATATATAATATATTATATATATATATATTATATATATATATATATATATATATATATATATAGATGTATTATATATTATATATATAATACATATATAATATATATATATATATATATAATATATAGTATGTATATATATATATTATATATATATATATATTAAATATATATATATATATATATTATAATATATATATTATATATATTATAAATATATGGAGTTGATTGTAAGTTTAAATATAATATTTGAAAAACAATAAATTATATTTACATATTATAATATATTAT
Source organism: Trachelipus rathkii (assembly GCA_015478945.1). NCBI lineage: Eukaryota > Metazoa > Arthropoda > Malacostraca > Isopoda > Trachelipodidae > Trachelipus > Trachelipus rathkii. The sequence goes on from JABUQX010118458.1 coordinate 9,251, forward strand.
TAAATATCTATAATATAATTATATTAATATATATAAAATATATATAATATATATTATATATATATATACAATGTGATAGATAGATAGATAGATAGGATAGATAGATAATAGATAGTAGATAGATAGATAGTAATAGATAGATAGATAGTAGATAGATAGGAAGATAGATAGATAGAAGATAGACATAGATAGATAGATAGATAGAATAGATTGATAGATAGATAGTCTTTAATTCTTTATTCGTAAACCTAGGAACTACAAAATAAAATTTCAAAATTAAAATCTAAGAGTAAAACAAAATACAATAAATAAGTATTTCAAATTAGACATTAAAAATAATGCCATTGCTTCATCCTAAGGTGTCTTCTCTGGCTTGAACAAATTTAATCCTTGATTTCAGAGCATCAAGGTCATTCATTATTAATAATTAATAAGTATTCAATTAGCTATTGATTCAAGTCTTTCGAATATCTTTCCCATGCTACTGCTTTTAAAATAAAAGTATTTTTTTAAATTAATACATGAATTGTTAAGCAACCTAAAAACAGTGTATAATTTAAGGTAGTTTAAAAATGATTAAACATTAACATATCTAAGCAATTACATATTAGATGATTACTAATTCTATTAGAAACTTTACATATAATTTTTAAAGCATTATGAAAGCATACTTCAAATTGTTTGAATATTTGACTAATATTTGATTTATTCCTCCACAAATTAGCTCCGTAGAACGGTATACAGCCTATGAACTTCAACAGAATTTAACAATAATATCTACATTTTAACTAACTAATCTTCTTAAGAAAACGTTAAACGTTTCCTAAGAATTTGTCCCCTTAGCTTCTTTTAATGTCTGCGCCCTTCTTCTAAATTTTCATTAAATAAAAATAAAAAGATATTTTTAAATCTCATTCAAGTTTTTTTAAAAAACCATAAGATATTTTTAATTTAGGTAAATCTTCTTTTTTTTTTCTTACTTTTTTTGCAAAAAATTGATAACTCCACTTTTATAATTAATACTTAGACATAGATCAGAAATAGATTTTTCAGCAATATTTAATAGTTTTTGAAGGCCATCTACAGATGGAGCTAACAAAACTAAATCATCTGCATACATGATTATATTCGACATAAAGATTCCTGCCTTGGTACCTATTCTACCTTTCAATCTATATTTTATTATGTTCATCTACATAAATATCAAACAACGTGGAGGTGACAAAATTCCACCTTTGATCGAACACTTTCTTATAAAGCCATTCATTTGAGAATACCATTCTTAAATTTAAGCCACATGCAAATTTGGTTACAATAAAATTACCTAACTAAAAACATTAACACAATGTCCGGAATGTGCACAGATTCAAATATTTAAATAAGGATACCATAGATTTACTTTTACAAAGGCTTTTGTTAAAATCCAAAAAAGCAGATAAACCGAAGATCCATGGGTTAATGTATTTGCTTATTTTTCTTTTAAGCGAATAAGCCATAAGAAATAGATGATAGATGGATATCGATGGATCGAGAGATGGATGGATGATGATGGGATGGATGATGGATGGATGGATGGGTGGATGGATGGATGGAATGGATGGGATGGATGGATGGAATGGATGTTCATGGATGGATGGATAGATGGTGGATGATGATGGATGGATGGATGGATGGATGGGATGATGGATGGTGGATGGAATATGGATGGATACCTGCCAGTTCCTGTTAGTTAAAATCGGTTTAAATAATCGATATAATTAAAAATATCGATAATTTTTCAGATAATACTGGGCATCCTACTATCTATATCACCGTATATTCGATCTGACTCAACTTGGACTATATCCAACTCGAATAGTCTCCCATTAACTCATTTTTGACTCTTCAAGCACTATTTACTCAGTCTAGTCTCGATTCCTTATACATATTCTTTTGATAAATTTGCTGCTAGAAAACCACATAGACCAGTCAAATGCCAGGACTATTTTAAATGCCTTTGTTCGGTCTCCTCTTACACTTATTTTGTGACCGTTATAAAAACTGATCTTACGAATTCTTCACCAACTCCTACCTATCTAGTTGCCCAAACCCCATTTCCATAGTTTCATTATTCCTCGCCTTAATAGAGCTACTCACGTTTCATTGAAATTTATCTTCAGTGTCTATATTTAAACAGATGCAGACTTGCGTCTTTGCTATGTTGGCCAACAGGCTTCATGCACTTCAGAGTTACAACACTGGAGACATCTTTTCGTATAACCGTCCTTCAGCTTCCGAATACTCTACTCGCTCCCACGGCTCCATTAGGCTACCTCTTCGCTTTCTGATTTATATTAGCTTTGTTAGCTCCATTGGATTAGAATCGAAATTGGAGTAATCTACATTAAAGAATAGAAATACCCTCCTTGCACTCTCCCACTTTTTTACTCCAGTTACTAATGCTTAATGCCTCCGACTTCATGCTTTGTGATCTATCTATAGTATTACTGACCACCAATTGTTATTGGTTTATTTCTCTAAGTTAGAATAAAATTGTTCTTTGATATTATTTATAAGTAGTGCTGCCATATCTATAGGTGTGTTTGTCATATATTCGCTTAGTTACAGGCCAGTTCTATTTATTATTATTATTATTATATTATATTATTATATTATATAATTATATCATTTATTTATTATTTTATATTATTATTTTTTATTATTTTATAATTATATTATTGCTATTATCCATATCCTTATTTATATATATTTAAGTTGATTATCTAAGTATATATATATATACTATTATAAATATATTTATAATTTAAGATTTAATTTCTTATTATTATTAATTATTATATTATTATTGCTATTATTGAATTATTATTATTTATACTATAATATATTATAATTATAATTATATATTAATTATATTATTCTTATATTATTATTGATTATGATTGATTATTATTATATTATTATTAATATATTATTATTATTTTTATTATTAATTTTATTATCATATCATTATTATATATTATTATTATAATTATATTAATTATTTTATTCATTATTTATATATGATTATTTGATTATTATATTATTATATTATTAAATTTATTATTAGTTTCTTATTATTATTATTATTATTATTAAATTGATTTGATGTTACTATTTGTTCTATAGTCTGTTTTTGTTGACTACCCCTTACATCTAACTATTTTATAAATATATATTATTATATATTTATATATAAATATATATATATATATATAATTAATTATTATTATACTATATTTATATAAGTATATATATATATAAGCTATATATGTATTAAATTGTATATTATAAACTATAATATATATATATATATAATATTATCAATATATATTATATATTATTTATATATTATATAATTAAGACTTAAAATACAGCTTATTTTAGATAATAACTATATATTTATATACCGAAATTATATTCTTGTTATATATATTAATATATTATATATTATTAATATTATGTATATATAATATCAATAATATATATTAATATACTATTATTAATAGTATAATATATATATAATATAACATAAATAAATAAAAATTAAAAATTATATTTATTTAATAAATAAATTATGTTTTATTTATTATATATTATTAATAATTAATATTATTAATTATAATATATATATATATTATAATTATATTTATATATATATTATATACTATACTTTTCTTTTTCTTTTTCTTTTTCTCCTACCCAGGAAGAGATTCTCCATCCGTCAGCCGCGAGCTCTTCTCCAACCTTTCGTGTGCACTATCTCCCTTCTCTTTAGCACTCTACGATTTTTGGTACTGAATCTTTCCAGAGAGTACCTCCAACGAATACGCCTTTTTTTCGGTCTTCCCTTGGTCTTCTGCCCTCTGTACCATCTTCTTTTTGGCATTGTGTCATTCTGTCCTGCTCCATCCTATGTCCCCATCTCAATCTCCCCACATCCCTCTTCAGTATCATCTTCTTCATCCCTATAATTTTCTCTAAATTATTATTTCTTTTATCTGGGTACTCTCTCCTCTTCGTATGAGTTCTATAATAGTAGCCGGTACTCAAGTCTCCGCGCTTATAATATGTCTGACTAGACTCCTCTCAGTATCTCGTTGTTTGTCATTAAGTTATCAGCTCGGTACAAAGCAGCGTAGGTTAGTCAAAGATTAATAAAAGTCTGTAAAAATCAGTTATAATATGTATATCAATTTTATTAGTCTGATGTTTTTGATATTGTGCTTTCATGGTGGTGCAATACTGCTTATTCATAGCTTTACCATGACTTCTTCCCATTCTTCGCAAGTATCTATCCCTCCGCTATTCGAACATTCTGGTTAAATAAAACTCCTCCCGCAGATATCTGAGGATATTTAACCAGGAGGCCTCACACTGCATCCACTATCAACAGCACATGCTCACTCTCGTGGATTAGAGAATAGCTAAGGAGATAGAAAGCATGATCCATGTACCTCCGTTATTGTTTAAATATTCTGTTACTTCTGTACGTTCTCCTCATCCTGCTATCTCAAACTTCCGTAACAATACCACACCTCTCGAATCAGTCCTCCTCTATCTCGCTCCAAAATGCCAGATCAGTCGCATAATGCTATTATTGTCCCTCAATTCTCACCACAGTCTCTCCTCACATTTCCCTTAACACCAGTCTAATAAATATAAACTGCAGTGAGTAAACACTCCCTGCTTCACTCTGTTTCACTCAAACATCTATTTCTCGCACATCAGTTCTAAGCATAAACTGCATTTCTCATACTATTCTATTGCTTCTTTAATCTACCCTCATCATTAATTCCTTCCATAGTCTCCAACTTTTTCTTGCACGAATCAATGCTTTTGCAGTCGATGAACGCTACAAAGAATATCTTGCCATATTCCAGCATCTTCTCCGAGACCATTTCTAGTGTGAATAAGAGCCTTTTATTAAGAGGTCCATCGTTTCTCAACTTATACTTACAGCAAGTGATAAACATTTTCGTCCAATATTTTCGTATATTTTCGCCAGATGGTCCATTGCAGTGAATTCATCTATATATTATAACAGTTCCTGCAATCTCTTTAGCTTTATATATAGGTATCATTATTGTGTTGGCCCCACATTTCGCAGACTTTCAGCTTCTCAACCTGTTCCTCAAACTGATGATTCTCCTCTCTAGCTCTTTTCCCCTCCTACCGACCAAACTCCACAGCCACTCATCTCTAATGGGGCTACCTTCTTCATTTTTATAGCCTCTCGTCCATATCTTCTAGCGTATCGTCTCAGCTTTCCTCTCCTACTTCCTCCTTCGATGATTACCTGATTCTTCTTTGTTCTCCGTTTCTACATTGAGATCTTCATAGTATTTCGTCCATCTAGTAATTTCTTCTTCCCCGGTCTCAAGAATCATCTCGATTCTGATATTTATTTTCTGTTTCGCTAAAATTATCTTCTTTCAATTGCTATCTTAATAGCTTTTCTTCCTTCCGCCACATCTCTCGTTATTTCTCCTGCATCTCTCCAGTATCCATCATTTTTGCCTCCTTTATCTTCTTCATTCTTGCTGTAAATATTCCTCCTTGTTGCCGGTGTTCTACTTTTCAGCATTCTCATTTTCCCTGTTTTTACTTAAGTGCTTTTTCACCTTCTTCGTTCCAATGTTGTATGTATCTTCCTAGTACCTCCTACCTATCTTTTACAAGAGTTTTCTCTGCACTGTCCTTAATGAATCCTGCAGATCTTCATTTTTTCCATTCTAGGGTTTCCTGCTTTCCCCGTCCATAATTTCGTTCTCGTTTCTTGTTCTTCCATTCTGCTAACTGGATCATGCTTTCTGCTCATTTAATCTCCTCATTTATATTCATGCACCACCATTTGAATCGCGCATCAAGCATCTCCGGATACTTTACATTCTTACCATACTTTTTATCGAGACTTCATCGTAGTTCTATCACCGATTTTTGATCGAAAGTTGTGCGTTCTGATTCCATCATTACCTCCTAAAGATTGAGGATCCTGGCTTTAAAAACGGTTAATTATTTTAGGTCTTTCTAACAAAATAGTCCCAACGCCTTCCTCATGTTTTTTGTATCGCTCTCCAATGGTCCCAATTCACTATCCATTCTCTTCTCTTTCTACTCTAGGGTGAATCTCGCCATAACACGCCTCTCCCTCTCTCCCCCGCCACCTTCCCTCCCTCAATTCCATAAATCTATTTTTCCTCCTCTGAGTGCCCCCTGTTGTGGTGATATATCTGAATTATCTATATTTTATCGGCTACTTCAATAGACACATCTACCTTCAGTTATACTTTTTTACTCGCTGTATACCATGGTGAAGTTTGGTCATATTTGAACCATGCTTTCTATTATATTCTCACCCAACTTAACATCAGACCAGTCGACAAACACTCTTCTTATATCTCTACCCCTATATATCTCTTCACAACATAGTCAAAGACCCCCACCACAATACTATTATCTACTTGTAACTAGGTACCCAATTTATCGTGCACACTATATTTCTTAAAGTGTTTTCCAGATTCTATTCCGTAAATTTCAGCGAAGTGTTGTCTAAAGTTCTGTCGCTTCAGAGGCTCGCGTTGGAGTTCTGCAAGCAGTTTTTTCGGGAAGTGGTTTGTCGCTCTCTTCCCTAGCCTGAGTCATTAGCCAGGACACCATCCTGTGTTCCTCGTTTGCCCGGGTGCCAAGAAGGGAGCGGATGGCCTTTGACCCATATATATATATAATATATATATATATTATATAATATATACGTTTTAAATAATAACAGTGTTTTACAAGGAAAAAATGCATTTCTTAATTAATTAGAAAATGTATATCTATACAATATATAATTATATATATTATATATATTATTTTATTTTATATATATTAATATATATTTATATTATTTATTTTATATTTATATATTAAATATTATATATTTTTTTATATTTCTACTAATAATAATATAATATATATATTATATTAAATTATATATATTTAATATATATTATATATTATATTATTATTTATATATATATATATATTGTATATATAGTCGACGCATTATTACCAACATTACATTAGGTGGCATCCTGTCTTCATTCATTAGTTGTGAGTGGTGGAAAGACAAAGTTACGTCCAGACATACTGGAGTTAGTTATTGCCCGCTGTGTTAGAATTGTTGTTTTTCCCCAAAGACACTTATTTATGTTAGGTGTACTGTGCATTTAATTATACAAGTGTGATTGAGAAGTATGAATTTAAGTTCTCAGTTTTTTCCAACAAGTTGACAAAATGGCATTGATTAAAATTTTCCTTATATCAGAGTCCTGACAAAATGAAAGAGTTCAACTGATTCTCTGTTAACTGTAGCGTTCATGATGATAGATTTCGAGATTAAACCGCTCAGCGAAAGTCCTTATAAAAGTTATTATAGTTGCTTGTCACCATTACTGTTTGAGGATACTAGACGTTTAAATTGTTATCATATTATACTTATTTGTAGGAATTGCAAAGAATGGAAAACCAAGGTTGTTCCGCTGAATGGGCAAGAATCTGTATCCCCGGTTGAGGAAACACTTTCGCACTTTTTAGGTTGTCCGACCGCCCACGGGTGAGTGAGTGCGGTGCGGTGCATGTGTGAGAATTTAAGATACCCAACCACATTATATCCATATTATTTTAGCAATGTACTTGTACTTTCCTTTCTTTCAGAATGATGGAGAGGTTTAAGTTTGTAGCTATCGATTGTTTATTAAAAAATTTTTCCCTATGCCATTTGTATGTATGGTGCTGATAATTTCTTTGTTTAATTCTGGTGCGCAGACAAAGTCTTTAGCATCACTTCCTCAGGACTTAAGAATGAGGTATCTCGTGGCTTGTTTGCTTGCCAGGTATTGCAACACCGTATAATTCAGAGGTAGGGGGGATTCCTTATTTTTACGCCTGCAATGAGTGGCTACGAAACAGCCTTGCCTGTTTGTTTGCATGCTGTTTTGCACTCACCTCTAAAGTATACCTTATTGTGTGCGTTGTGTATATTTTCTTTTTTCCATAAAAAGGGGACATTAATTATTTTTTATACTGGTATGTCTAAATCTGAATTGCATATTTATTGTGCGTATCACAGTACTTTATAATTTTTAAATCACTACATCATACGTACTGTGAGTATTTTTTGTGGTGTAGATATGAAAAACTAGAAGGTTACGTTTGTACGTTTGTTTGCTCACGAGTTTTAAAATCACTTTGAATAAAATACAAGCCATCTTTCTCTATCCAATTAGAACAACGGGGAATGAATGTCCACTCTTTCCATTTTCATTGACATACATATAAAATAACTGTCCTGTTTTTTTACCCTTGGCGTTGCTGTACTAATTTATTTCTTATAAGAAGAGATTCTAAAATTTTAGAGAAAATATAATGGGTACTATCTTTGTAAATCGGGTCATATTATTATTATATATATATATCATATATATATATATATATATTATGAATATATATTATATCTATATTTAATATATATATATAATATAATTATATCATTTATTTGTGTGTGTGTGTGTGTGTGTGTGTCTGGGTGGTGTGTGTGTGTGTGTAGGTGTGTGTGTGTATTGTGTTGTGTGTGTGTGTGTGTGTGTGTGTATGAATGTTTGTACCCATGTATGGTGTATTAAGGACTGTTTGCAGGTGTCGGGCGGCTGAGAGGAATTTTCTCCACACTGCAAATCAAATTTATCATGCCAATTATTATGTAGAAAATTGTTTATTCATGTAAAACGACATTTTTTATGGTCGAATTCTGTTTATAATTGAACAAAAAAGAAGATTGAGGACTTACTTCTCTCCTCTATACAAATGAATAAGAGTTAAAGAGAAAAAAGGGAGAAGGGAGGAATTGCATTAAGCTCATTCTCGTAATACTCTCTCCCTCTCGATAGGATAGATCTGTGAGAACTATTTTCCGACATGTGATCCGCTCATTTTAGTGCTGTACGGCACGTACGGTACGTAAGGAGCGGAAAATATCGGTGCTTGGCAAACCCTAATCTGTTAAATACAAATATAAACGATTTGTTCTCTTTTAATATACTATAACTCGAAGTTTGAAATTCATATTTGCAAATAAAGATTGCGTCCTTTTCAAAACTTTCTGTATATATATATATATAATATTATATATTATATATAATATATATATTATTTATTGTATATATTATATATATATAATATATATATATATTGATATAATTAGATCGATAAGATAGATAGATGTAGATAATAGATATGAGTAAGATGATAGATAATAGATAGATAGATAGATAGAATCGATAGATAGATGATAGATAGATGATAGATATATATATATTTTATTATATAATATTATATCTAATATTAATATATTATATATACTATATAATATTTATATTATATATATATATAATATATAATATATATACTAATATATATAATATATTATACTATTTAATATATATTATACTATATATATATATTTATATATATATATATCTATATATAATATATATTCTGTATATATAATATTAATAATATATATATATAATATTATATATATTATATATTATATATATTATTATAGTATATATATAATTATTTATATATACTTTTGGTTTAATATTATCGGGAGGGAGGCGGGATGTTTTATTCTCTTTGGTTATTAATTTTTATTTATGGATGGGGTATGAAGAATTAGGAGTTGGGAGTGGCAGGAGATGGTGTTTAGAATGATAGAGAATGGAGAGGTGAAGGTGCCTACATATTATTATGGATGATTTGGTTATTGTGTGCGAATCTGAAGTAGTTTGAGAGATTGGTAGTGAGATTGGTAGGGTGTGTAAAGGAGGAGTTTTTAAAACTAAAACGTTGATAAGAGTAAGGTTAGTTTTGAGAAGGATCAGTCGTAGGTGTGACAGTTATGTTAGATGGGTGAGCAATTGGAAATGTCTGAAGATTAATTATTTGGTTACACGTATGATTGGATGGTAAGGGAAAATATGATGCAGATGTGTAGTGGAAAGCTTTGAATGGCAGGAAGGGTGGCTGGTGCAAATTAATCGTTTGTGGATGTAAAGGGATTTAGTCTTGAGTGTGCTAGTGCATAGCATGAAGTATGGTTGTTATGTTAATGTATAGTAGAGAGATATGATCTGGAATAAGAGTATAGGATGTAAAGTAGAGTGTGTTAGAATGGACAAATCTTAGCGGTGTGTTAGTTGTCGAGATAGAATTGATAAAATGAGGGAAATGAACGCATTTAGGAGTTGTGAGGTGTGAAAAAAGGGGTAATTGAGAGAATAAATAAAGTACGTTGAGATGGTGTGGTCATGTGGATAGATGGCTGAAATAGTTCATTGTTAAGCTGGATGTATAGTGGTGAGTGTTCTGGGAATCGAACGGCTGGAGACCCGAAGAAAAAGTGGTTGATTCAGTAATAGATGAAGGAGAGGAATTGAGTTTGGCAGAGGCGAGAAGAAAGGTACTTATAGGAGTGATATGGCGTGGTTTTGATTGAGGGTGATGTTGTAGCCTCTGGCCAAGGGATAAACTAATTGAGATGCATATGTGAGAGGTCGTGCTCTGAAGCTCTATGGGTGATTTTCGGACCGAGATTCTCACTAATAGTTATAAAAGGGGCGGTAAGACTGGCTTTTCCTTTTCGACTTGCGTCATATTCTGTTTCTCTATTTTTCTGTTTCTGGTGCATGTTATGCACCTTACCATCTTGGCGAAATGAAGGTGGGTGATGCTATATATATTATATAATATATATTATATAATATTATATATATTATTATTATATTTATATATTATATATTATATTATATATATATATTATATTTTAATTTAATCAATAAAAATATAACTGATTTGTAAAATAAAGATAAATCGACTTAACTAGTGATAAAGTCTGTGGGGCACAGTATAAGTAATATTGAAATAGACCAATAAGGTAGTATAATAAACAAATTTATAATTATATATTATATTATAAATATATATATATATATATAGTATTATATTAAATATATATACATATTACTATATATATATTATATATATTATAATATTTATATATATTATATTATTATATATCTATTTATTTATAATTATTTATAATATTATATATATATATATTATTTATATAATATATATATATATTATTATATATATATATATCTATATATATATATGTCATTTCAATGCATGTCATTTTTCCCATAACTAAATTGATACGAGCCAAATTATATATAAGTATTTTATATAATACTATATATATATTATATATATTTATTATTTATATATATATAATATAATTATTTATATTATATATATTATAATATAGGGTATATATATTATTATATAATATATATATATATACACACACAAACCTGTCTATATAACACAAAATTCCAAAAGAATTTGGAAATATAACTTAACGATATAAATATATATCTAATGACTAAAATAGCGTATAAAATCTCTCTATTTTTTTATCTTAACAATAAAAAGACAGTCTTAAACAAGATCAAAAAAAAAACAAAAAAAAAAAAAACCAGACCGAGAGTTGTTGCAAATGTTTTAAGAAATATAATCAAGTGCTATAAATATCGAATACAATATACCGTATGCTGTTTTTTATTATAGTTCTCTCTGATATTTTAAAATGACTCTTGCACAATTGCGCAAAACATCAGCCACCTACTAAGTAAGGCCTAGTGACGAAATAATAGGGATGCTGTTTACTTCAATGACCTTCTGTTTACTCATATGTCATGGAAACTTGCTCCATTAATAACGAGCACAAACACATTTTTGTTATATATTTATTTATATATATATATAATATTATATATATATATATATATAACTACTATCTATAATTATATCTTTTTATATATATATTAATATATATATTAGTTGTGTTATTTTTATATATATATATAGTATGATATATATAGTTATATATATTATAATATTTATATATAATTATGATTATAGATTATATATTATATAATATTAATATATTTTATAATATATATATATAATATACTTACTATATCTATTATAATATATATATATATATATTCTATTATATATCATTACTTCTTTCTAATATAGTAAAAGTTTTAGAGAGTGATCTGATAGAATCACTCCTTATCATCCCTCGCAGATAGCAACGGATGTTCGAAAAACTCCCCACTACACTCAAACCCCGCTGACAAAAAACTTAACATTCAACAAATTCTAACATCTTGCCTCCTAGTGGCAATAGCATAACCAAGAGTCGACACAGTCCCACGTAATTCCTATAAATAATGTTTTCAATTACAGATTTTACATATTGATAAAATATAATAGCAAACTTCTATCTGGTGGCAGGTATAGGATATTGCAGGCACCAGACCTCGTTGTACTCAGGTTATATAATTGGCTCCCGCGGCGGATCATATCTACAAATTCTTTTCATCTATTTATTGCGATCTACACAACACTCTCCCATCTATAAAATATCAATAGTTATGCATGTAGCTATAAATTACGCCTACCTCTATGAAGACAGCCGAAGAACTACAGTAATCGTTAAACAATTGGAGTATGGTTGTAAACAACCAGATGCAGCCTCTCTAAAATCTCTATCGTTAATTCATCTATTAAGGACCCATCATCCTGGCTTATTCGATTCACACTCGACATTTCCTACATAAACATATACTCTGAGCTACACATACTTGAATGTGTGAAACACTACATCGGAACAACCTTTGGCCACTAACACTGAGTCATCTTAATAGTATATAGCTATATATAGCAAGTTTAAGCCTTTTCGGCCGTTGGATCCAGATATCCAGATTCCAATTCGAACTAAGCCGGTTAATACAATCTTGGATAAAATTTGACAGTTTTAGAGAGTATGGCACAAAGGCATAATCGATTGATTTTAACCCATTTACAGGTGTGTAAAAAAATTTCGATGGATGTGTGTGCGTGGCATGATAGACATGCCTAAAGCAGACTTGTGCTATAAAGTTGTTTTTTTTTGTATTTAATGATTGCAGATTATTCGTGTAGATATTAAATGCTTCTTGGTTTTATTTGACAGTATTGCGTGAATCCAATATTTTTGGGATACTTGGCTAATATATATATATAATATATAAATTTATATATATATAATATTATTATATATATATTATATTTATTATATATTTATTGCTATATATATATTCGTATATCGTATATATATATATACTATTTATTATATATATCTATAATTTATTATATATATATATTATATATTATATTAATTAAATATAATTCTCTATAATATATATATATATATCCTATATATATTATTATTATATTTTATATAATATTGGGATATTATGTAAATAAGAATGCAATCATACGATTTGTACGATTTGAAAAAATTCAACAATTTCTTTATAAACAGGTATTTATTAGTTTCTTTATTCTAAATAAAAATAAATAATATAAATAGAATTTAAATCTGACCAAACCGGAAACATGGAGCTTACAAAATTATGTACGGTAGCTGAAAGAGCCGATATATTATATAATATATATTTTATATATTATTATATTTATATTTTATATATTATATTATATATATATTATTAATTAATATATTATAATATAATAATATATCTATATACTTTAATATTATATACTATTATATATATATATATATATATATTATATTTATTATACTATTTATATATAATAATATATATTTATATATATATATATTATTTATATATATTTATATATATATCTTAATAAATATTATTTATATTAATCTATTATATATAATTATATATTATTATTATCTAATATATATATATATATTATATTATATTATATTTATAATTAACTGGTTATATATATATAACATATTTATATTTTCGTACTATAAAGGTGAAATTTTAAATTTATTAGTATATTGAATTATTAGACTTATACTTAGACATTAAAAAAAGAAGACGGAATTTTAGGATTAGAGATCAAAAAAGAACGTTTAATTATTGTTTAGCGAAATTTGCATAAATATGAATAACTTCGAAATTATTTTGAAATTTTAAACAAATTATGTCATCTGATGGACAAAATACGATTTATACACAACACACTTTATTATTATAATATTATAATATTATATTATTATAATATATATATATATTATATTATATATATATATATATATATTATATATATATATTATATATATAATATATAATATAGTATTATATAATATTTTCAGGTCTGAGTCCCGAATTATTTAAGTGGTCAAGCATATTCAATAAAGATTATCAATATTGATGATAAAATCTGCTTGATGATAATCACAACATGAAGAAATTTTAAGGGAAACTTATTCTGTGGTTCGTCGAAGAACTTAAATTTATGGTTGTGAACCGCCCACAAGATGATTCAGCCAAGTTGAAAATATTACACTGGTTAATTATAATTGAGAACATTTATTTACCGGAAATATGAGGTCCATAAAAAAGTTTTAGACTGTTTCATATCAAAATTCATCGTCTGATCGTAAGTTTTATTACTATTTGTGGTAGAAAGCTTGACACACATAGACTATTGAATTGCACAGCGAAAAAGTGTCTATTGTTTCATTCAAGTTGAACAACAATTTTATAGATAAAAAATTGCAAAGGATTTTCCAGAAGACAACCAGCAAGAAACTAATGAGGTCTTAAAATGACGAAAAATTGAAAAGGTTTTAAAAATATTGTTCAAACTTTATAGAGTGTGATCATGAACTTATTAGATTTTACAAATAATTCATTGAACCTGATAATTATTTTGTCACTTTTCAGTTTAGAGTAAGAAGAAGTTTATTTTCCTTATTTTTCCCATTACATACATTGAAGGTTCATATCATTAGTGACAGGCAACTGTTTTGCTACCATTAATCAAAATTACGAATGCCTAGGACATTATAAGTGTTGATCCGTTAATATTAGTTAGTTAATTTGGTTAAGTTGTTGCTTAGTTAGGTAGGGAACTAGGGATAGTTAGGCTCGGTAGGTTTACCAAATTTTGTATTTA
>JABUQX010118459.1:0-25105 GCA_015478945.1 Trachelipus rathkii
GACATCAAGGTGGCATACACTGCTGATATATTTTAATTTTATTGAAAATATCCACGTAAGAATCTAGATCACTGCATAAGGAAAGTAGGTCACAATGCAAATTCTGCATAGGCCCAAATGCCTGATCAGTAATTCCACATGTCAGGGTTGTAACTATAAAGTGATGTTTCATTCAGGAGGAACGTTTGTAACTCAAGGACTTCACATCCAACCAACCACTACCGTTTTTGAGAAGACTGTTTGGTTATAATTGTTTCAGCAAAATATCATGTGAATTACATGAGTATCTATTGGGATAGTAGGGCTTGAATAGGGAACACAGATATTAGAGAGCTTAAAGTTTGCATCCTGTAAGTCACTAAGGATCGGTTCTGAGGGACGTTTGTCTTGGTGCTACCTAGGAGAAACCAGACAGTACACCCAATGAGATACCAGAAGTCAAAACGCATTAAATAGGGTAGAGTCCACCCATGAGATTCGTGCCCTTGAAACTCTCTAAGCGTTCTGTTTCTGTTGGAGGCATGTGATAAGCTTTGCCAGTTCAAAAGGAACTTCTTTGAATTTAGTGGTATCAGAAAGAACAGTGTTCATTTTTTGATATCGAATCGATCTATTCATAATCACCAACACTCTTAATCCTTTTTCGAGTGCCACAGATAATGTGATTTTATATTGACCTGTTAACTTTATAAGAAATTTTGCAGTCTTACACGTTGTAAAATCGGGTGGGAAAGCATATCTGAAAGTTTGGCATACAAAATATTGTTCGCTATTGTTTAACTGTTTATACGAACATGAATAAAAGTTTATTTTTATAAATAGAACACATTCTGCTATAGTGCTGGGCAGGATTTTTTCAAAGGATAGAATAATTTAAATAATTATAATTTAAGCACGGAATGCAAATAGTCCAAAACCCAAGAGACAAACAAACTGACTCTCTGTCTAGACAGGAGTGTTAGAGAAAGAAATTAACATATATACGGATATATATGAAGTTTGCTATTATATTAGGATGTTCTAAATTGAGTGAGCGGAGCTTCCTTTCCTGAATGAGAGATACCTTTTGTGAACACCTGCTCACGTTACTATTAATGAACCACTTGATTATGATACCAGTAAGGAAACAGAATTCTTTGAACTCGCTGTCATATGTGTCAGAGAGGCTTCTGAGGCTGGTCTGAAAAGTTCTGCTCCTGTGTTTGATTTTCTGCGTCAACATTGGAAACGCAATTAACAATATCCCTTAAATAGTACATTGGTTGAGTAAAGAGGACGTAACTTGAAGCGAAGAAACCTAGGCTACAACTCATCAGAGTGGACATCGAGACGTAAGAAAAGTAAGATTCGCGTCCATCTTAGCCAACTCTCCCCCAGCACCGCCTATCTTCAAGACTCTTCACTGGCAGCCACGTCCATTATTTTCTCTCGGATATAGAAGTAACTTACACTTTGTTCTGGCATAACTTTATACTCGGAGGCATATAGCGTATGGCGAAAAAGAAAAGAACATTTATACTTGACAGTTTCGGTTCAACTGGACATCATCCAGGTCAAAAATTAAGAAATTTTTAACTTAACTCAGAAATTATACACTATATATATATATAGACGGACAAAATAATAATAAATAATAATAAGATAAAAAATAATAAATATAATAATATAAGTAATAATTAAAAATTACTAATATAAACATAAACCATAACATATTTCTCCTCTATGTTACTTAGATTGTATATATTATTTATCAATTTTAATGTAAACATATTATATTTAAGACCTGATGATGGTCCCAGTTGTGACTGAAACGTTATTGTCAATGTAATAAATCTTCCTATCTTTCTCGCCTACTTGCTATCCTCCGTATAAAGTTTGCCAGAAACAAATGTACTTAACTTCATATCCTCGAAAATAAAATAATGGCGAGGCTGCCGATGAAGAGTCTAGAAACTGGGGGTGTGGGATCGGAGTTGGCTAAAGGTGGAACTCGTATCTGACTTTCTTCGTCCTGTCACGAACAGAAGTGTACCAGGTTCTTCGCTTCCAATTATACCGTACCTTCTCTATATCTCCCGACATCTTAAATATAGGATAGTTTATGCTCAAACTGTAACAGCAGAATCAAACACAAGGACGACTATCAGACCAAGCCTTCAGAAGCCTCTCTGACCACATAAAAGTGAGTCAAACTTCTGTTCCTTTAAGATTAATTATTATCACTAGATTCACTCAATAGTCACGTGAGCAGTGTTCATCAAAAGGTATCTCTCATCGAGTTGAAGAAAACCCGCTCACTCAATTAGAACATCCTAAATTCACCCTCAAAATAATTATATTAATATTTCTCTTACACCTGTCTGACAGGGAGAGTCCATTGTTTGTCTTGGTTTGACTTTTGCATTCCGCTTTTAAATTAAATTATTTAATATTTCCTATCCTTTGAAAACCCTTACTTTAAAACTTTCTATTTATAAAAAAACTTTTATTCATTGTGTAATACAGTTAAATCAATAGCCAACAATATTTTTAGCCAAAATAGATATGTCTCCACCGTTTTCAAGCTTGAAGCACGCCAAAATCTTATAAAAGTGTTTAGGTAAGTAATAAAACGATTATTCTTGCCCTGTAAAGGGTAGGCGTGGTGATTAGAATGACCGATTAAAGTCAAAAAATGAACACTGTCTTCTGATACCACTAATCAAAGAAGTTCCTTTTGTAACTGCAAAGGCTTATCAACAAACTAGAAGACAAGACTGAACAGAAAGCTAAGAATTGAAGTCCACGTAATCTATGGAGACTTCTAACCTATAATGTACGTTTGCTCTGGATCTGCATAGGGTGTACTGTTTTATGGTTTCGCCTAATCCACAATAGACAAACTGGCCACTCGACCGATTCTAACGGCTTAACAGGTAAGCCAACTTTAAGCCTCTATATCTTGTGTCCCTATTAAAGCCACTTCATCCAATAGGATGACTCATTACTCTAACTTCCATATGATTTGTTGCACAATAATTATCTAACGAGTCTTCTCAAATACACGGTATGGAGTCGGAGTCGAATACCTTGTTTACCACGGTTCCTCTGATGAAACCTATCAACATATACAAACCACAGTGGGATTCTGATCAGCACTTTGCTAGAGAACTTCATGCTGACTACTTCCTTGCATGTGCCTGATTCGTTACTTGTATTCAATATATAAATTTATATAATTCAGCAGGGGATGGTTCGCGATGGGTCCCCCTAGCCCGCTATCTTTCATAAGCTTTCTCAATCATAATGGAGGAAACTATTCATGAAAATATGAGCTCATTGCAGCCCCCTAAAGTTTATAAACTACGTCGATATTATTTTCTGCACTTTAATATATAACGAAGTGCCATGTCAATTGTAATATCTCAAACTCCATTTCACCCTAGAATTAAATTCTAAAGATTTAGACAGCTGTACTTGCCCTTTCGGATGTGCGGTTCATGTGAGAACACCGATAAATTTTCAACTCCGTCTAATAGAAAAACAACTGTTTACTCCTCAGGTATGAATTTTACAGTTTACATCCTTAAAATACAAATAAGAATGCGTTCTTACATGAATAAACAAGCGACAATTAACCTCTAACTTCATTTCACGACATGAAAGAGTGTTTACAGGTTTCTTAATCATCTGTACTAAAATAATTTTATTTTATTACTTTAAGTCTATAATTGTATAATCCCATCCACTACTCTTTAAATATATATCAACTTAAAACAACTAACCCTTACTGTCAAAAAAGGTCACTATCATTATCAATATCCCATATGTGGGTCCTCGTTCGTCTCTTTAGGAGCAGATTCTAGAGCAGACCCTGACCCGTTTCTTTTTTTCCTCACATCTGTTTTAATCTTCTTTGTCTAACTCCCTTAGATTGGTTCTCTCTTCATTTCAACAGATTCAGCGCCTGTCCTGTTTCAGATCTTGTGTAAGTCTGACTATAATACGCACTATGTCCCTCGTTCTGTGAGCGAGCACCTTATAGGTCCACATAAGGCTCAGATCTAGGCAGCGACCATATGGGCATTAGCCCACAGGACATGTGCCCTCTGTCGGTATAGGAGTGCCCTCTCTGTCAGGAGCATTCTATGTCTGTGCCAACACTCTGTTATCGAACAATTTTGAAGAATTTATAGCTTCCACCTCTCACTCTCCTCTTCTACTTATTTGATATCTTTATACATTTAAAAACACCAAACCTATACAAACAAAACAGAACTCTCTCTTAATTATGATAGTACTTAAAAAATTATTTACTTACTTAATATAATTTTATATATTTATTATTTTTGTACACCTTCTAAACCAAATATTTTCCACCACCACCTAATGCGCTATATTAAAGCAAAAATTATTAATAAAGCAATATTCTATTGTTTTTCTATTTAGTTAGCTCTAAGTCTCCTGACGCGGCCGCAGACTAAGGAAATATGTGCTGTCCTTTGATTTTAATTTCTTATAAGTATTATATTATTTATTATTATTTTATATTATATGTAATTATTATTAATTATATTATTGATATTATTATTATGAATATATCATTATATAATTATCATTCTAGTCATACTATTTTATAGCCTTATACGAGTAGGACTATAAAAAGTATGACGTTTATATATTTCCTATTAATGTATATTTTATTATGCGTAGGTATTGTCATTATTATGCCTTTCTCTCTAGACTTTCATTATTATTATTTATATTAATATACTCATAATTTCTTATTATTCATACTATTTTTATTCAAATATATTATAATTTTTAATACTATCTATAATTATATTTTATATATTATTATTATTTTTAATACTATTTTTATTATTAATTATATTTTATATTAGTTTTATAAACTATTAATAATCAATATTTTAATATCATTAGTTGGAAATTTTTATTTGGTGTCTTTTAGTTATTATTATACATTTTTTAAATGTTATATTAATATTATTAATATAATTTATAATTATATTATTATCGTAAAAAAGACTTAAGCTACTTATGGTTGTACGTAAAATCTAATTAATGTTAAAAAATTTTAATCTGAGATTCGAGTAGTCTTTCCTGATTCCGAAACGTTGTATATTGTATATAAATGTAAGCTAAAATTCATTCTCCGTATTTATTGAATCCTTAGTAATTGATTAGTTGATAATAATATAATAATATATTTTTATTATATAATTATTATTAATTTTATTTTATATATAATAATATTATATATCTATATATAGTATTAGTATTAGTGTTATATAAGTAATTTAATATATATATAGAGTATATATATATATATAATACTAATCTATTAAAGTAATATAAATAGTTATATATCGATATATAATATGATATAAATATATATATAAGTAGTATATAATGCTATTAATAGTAGTAATAATTATATATATATATATATATATTAATATATAATATATATAATATATATATAGTTATGAGAGAGATAGAGAGAGGAGAAAGGATACAACATGCAACAACATACATACAGTACATACATAATACATACATACATTTACAGTATATAACATACATACTCATACATACATACACACTACATACAATACTAATACATACATAGTCATACATGACATACATTACATACATATCATACTAGATTGATAGATACCAGACAGGAAGACAGCACACATACATACATACATACATACATACATACATACATACATGACATACATACATACATATCAAACATACAACAAATAAATATAAAATACAACAATTTAAGTACATATGTAAAGATTTTATGCGAATTAATTTTTGAGATGAAATTCCTAATTAAAAGGCTTCAATCAATCATTTTTTTAGTTCTATATATTACATACATAATGTTATTAAATTGACTAATTTGGTATATATATAAATAATATCTATATATATATATATATATATGTATATATCAAATATATATATATAGAAAATAATTATATATATAATAAAATGATAAAATACCCCTAAAGGGATTCATCCCGTGGAATCGAACCTCTGTAACCTAGCCAAATGTAACGCAAGTGTTACCACCAGTTCACGATGAGCTAAAAAGAAAACACGACAATACTTCCTACTTTGAAATATCGACACCACCCCATAGGCATATGCTCTCTCTTCCCGCTCTACACTCGGGCTGGACCTCAAACAGGGTATAATCGCACAAAGGGTAGAATACGTAAAGAACGGAGGTCCAAGTTTGTCAAAATTAAATGAATTACCTTTTTTTCCGACGGTGAGCTAGCCGCATCAATCACGCGTAAAGTAGTTTACCTCCTGCTGGGAATCGACCTGGACCCTAGCAGGATGTTCCGTGCAAGTGTTTGACCACACCAGATACATCGCTAGGGTTCAATTATTTATCTGTATAACTTGATCCCGTCTTCTTCAGTATTCACCTTGTGCGGTAATCCCTGTTTGGCCCACCTCGAGGTGAAGCGAAGAGAGGGCATTCCTATGTGGTTGCGAATATTCACCCATAGAAGTATTGTTCGGTTGTTTTATGCTCATCAGTGTCTGGTGGTTATAACACTCAACGACATATCTGCTAGGTCCAGGTCGATTAACCGATATACAAAATAGAAGTTATCAAATACAAATGAATTGTAAAAGTTTTAATTAATATCTGAATATATACTATATAATATATAAATTAATATATATTATATATAAATATATAATCTATAGAGTATATATTCCATCCACTGTACATCAAAAAAATACTAAAAATATATATATAATATATAATATATATATATCCGTTATAGAAGTGTATATATATAAACTATATATATATATATATATATAGTATAATATATATATATAGTATGAAGAGTGTTTCTTATATAAGATATAGAAAGATAATAGATAGATAGATACATAGTATTTTGATGTTTCGCAGGAGTACACAAACAACCAATGAAAGTCGAGAAGCATTATACCTTTAGGCAAACAACAGTAACAAGATTTGTTTGAAGCCGAATAGAGAGATAGAATAGTAGATTAAAATTTATTCATGCATGTTGTATAATACAGCGAATCATATTTTTTCTTATACACAGAATCAGATTTTGCAGATTTTACGCATCTAGGGTTTTGCAAATAACTTAAAGATGTCTCACCCTACGCCACTATCGATAATGAAAAAAAAGAGAAATTATTAATAAATAGGTTAATTAACATAATCGGAGTCGGAGCCGGAACCGAAGCCTGAGTTGGAGTCATACAAGAATTAGGATCAAATATGTACTTTGCCATGTCACGTGTTGTTCTATATGTTTTTAGCTACGGAGAATTTGATTTTGAGAGAGTCAACTATATATTGGATGTTGTAACCCCAAAGTGTTTTTTCGAGCAACGTCACGACTGCAAATGTAATAATAAGTAAAAATAAAGTTTTATATCCTATCAATAGGAGTTAGAGAAAGAGTCGGAGAAGCATTCGGAATCCGAGCTGATGTGGTTCGGACAAAATCAGAATCAAATCTTGGTTTAACTTGTATAATGTATGATATTATTAAACCATAGGTAAGAAAGAATGAAGGGTCAAAATACAGGGGTAATCTAAACCCCAAAAAGGGTGTGTCACGGTACAACACCGCTTTATTTTTTTTTTAAAAAGAGAAAAATAAGTAAATAAATATGAGAAAGGATCGTAGCCTATGTATAAAAATCTTGCCAGGAATCTGAGAAGAGGCCTGAGCATGAAACGGAGCATGAGCCGTAGCTGGGTCTAGAAATAAACACATAGTATGACATGTGACGAGTTAATTTATATTTTATTGGACACGACGAACCCAATTTTGAGGGTTTCAAATCCCTCTGAGATACCTGAGCACTCCCAAAATGGGGTCCCATAATAAGAGGAGAAACACCCGGAAGGCTAAACAGAGAAAGCTGAAGAATAAAACGAAAAGTTCCAGGAGGAATGAGATGTGATAACAACTAACATGAGTTGGAGGCCGAACTAAAAAAGTGGGTTTTACCCAAGAAAAGAAATATTTGGAGGGAATTTAGTAGAATAATAAATACATGCATGGTTTCTATAGTAACCATGCATTGTTACATATATGAATTCTAATATAAGAACCGTTTACCTTGTTGAATAAAATCTCTCTTAGCTTCCTTCTCTCGCTCTCTCTATCTTTTCGACATCATCCCTAGCTTTGCAAAAACCTAACTTTATATAAATTACTCTGTATAATCTACTGATCGACAAATAAATGTTAACTTTAGCAAAGTTCCCTACCTATCAGCGTTAGTTTTCCTAATAATACATAACAAATCCTAACCTAATATACCTTTACCTGACAATATCTGTCAAACTAATATCGCTTCTTATATAATTAATTTAATAATTATTGATATCCTAAAATTGCAGAGTCTAACATACTTTATTAATTTAACCTAACCTTCACATAATCCTTTAAAAATTACATTTCTATTCTATCAATCTATTTTACCTTGCAAAACGTAACCTAATCAAACTTTACGCAACTATCAATATCTGTTTGACTAGCATAGTTTTTAAAAGACTTTAAACTATCAATTGCTATTAACATGATAATACTTGTTCTAACTTAGCCTCTACATAACCTCTGTTATAGTATCAATATTTAATCTATTAATATAATGTTTGCATAGCGTAACCGGTAAACATAAATATTGGAAGCATTAAATGTATTTTTATATAACTGACGCCGTTATACCATTACAGACGACATTTATATAACAAAACTTGATGTAACCCAACATTTTATATTATATCAATAGATGCTGACAATACAATATCTAGCAAAACCCATGTAGCAAAAACACAAGATGACAAAACTTGACATAACCTGCGGAACCATTAAAAATTTGCTAACATTAACAAAGTTCCCGCCTATCATAGCGTAACAGCTAAACTTTACATAACCTAACCTAACAAACGTAACCTAACATATGATAACGTAAACTATTGTAATCAGACTTTTCTATCGTACCAAAAGATGATTACATAACAATATCTAACATACTTTAATATAACCAAACAAAAAAAAACTATGACTAAGTGCTAAGGTTTTCTGAAATTCCTAACGTATCAATACTATTAACATACCAATATATAACCTAACCTAACAGAATAATCTAACATGTATATACTTTAACACCTTATAAAATAACAAAAGTGAACATAACCCATGATATGTAGCATGAAAACTGCGAATAAATGCACAAGGAGATCCATGTTCAAGATTGAAAATTTTAATCCTATAGATATAATTGCTCTGCCTGAAAAAATCCACAGTCTCTCATCGCAATACTGGCACGTTGAGTCAGAAACAATTTTACTTCGCATCCATCGACATCTACACGCTGATAGATATTCGCTAGACAGCCTATAGTAAGCACCGCATATCTTCAGAAAGGAGGCACTAACGCAGCTAGTTCACTTCTAATCGATATGAGTGAATTAACGAGAATAACATAGGAAAGGATTCGCATTTATGAGAGCGAGTATAGTAGATCACTCATAGAGACATCAAGATTTTTAACTAGAGCGTCCGTAATTAGAGGTGACGTTATTCGTATCATATTACTTAACCAAGTGAGAGATTGTGATATCATATGTTATCTAGAGTTTTCAACTACTCAGAACCAATACTCGGTCTTTGTAGAATACGCTGTCAGGTATAATACTTGCGATTAGCGTCTCGCTGATTAATGAGATGTCAAGACATTTTTTTATTGCGTGTCCAGAATTTTAGTAGAAGGGGCACAAGTGGATCTCTGGTTAGTATTATCGAGCATCTGAAGAGTCGCTCTTGCACTTATTAATATCTCTCTCAACACCTCAATTATACATATATATAATATGGGTATATATATATATCTGTTCGTTAACGGAAAAATATTTTGTAACTACATTATTAATATCATGAATCAATTATTTATATATATATTAATATATATATATTATCGTTAAATATGGTCTTTTGATGACTTATGTTTCGTGAATGATATTATTTTTATGCTATTTCTGCCTAAAATATTTGCCCCTACAGTGTAATTTATTATTACATTATTTCGTAATTTATTAGCTTAATTTGCTAAGAACCCTGTGCTATCAAATTGAAGTTTACTGTTTAAGCTATTTTCAACCAATTATCGGCATTTTATTGGTGATAATTATAGTTATGAATTTATTAGGTGTTGGGTTCTAGAAGCATGGATGCGGAGATTTAGTATTTGGGATCACATTGGGGAAAAGCTCGAGAGTGGATTTGATTATTGAGTTTCTCGAAAAGTCGTAATAAATAAAAAGAATATTATAATGCGATTGAAGGTCGTAATATTGGTATATTGATGAGACATGAAAGTTACATTCTTCTCAACTGAATAATACTATCATTCATTTGGGGTACTGTGGAGGATAAAACAATATAAGCAATCGAATAGAGTTTAAATGATTTTTTATTCTATATTTATCTTTTATTTTGAATTATATATTCTTATTTTCGACACACGTTTATAATAAATAACTTATAGGTAGGTATATATATAATAATTTAACTAAAATAATAATGAACTTTATCCCTTATAAGATTTCTATTACTCTTATCATATCAGATTATTACATGCAAAACGATTATATATAATATATTATATATATATAATATTAATATATATATATATATTAATACATAAAATATATGAAAATATAAATATATTATTATATCTATATTATATATTATTATATATATTAAATATATATTATATATCAATATATATATTAAATATTAATATATATATATATAATAAATAATATATATATATATGTAATTTAATTATGAATGTAATATATATTAATTATATACTTACTAATTTTTTATTAAATATTGTTTTTAAATAAAATAGTTATTTAAATATTATTTATATTATTAAAAGTTTAACCTTACGATAAAGAGTTACGTAAAATAACGTGAAATAATTCTGTAAATTCCCGCTTTTTTACATACATTGCTTATTGATGTTCATGGAGGTTAATATATATACGCGAAAATCAACTTAATTTTCTCCCCTAATTTATTATGTACAAGTATATTTATTGCAAATTGGTATAAACACTTAGCATGTATTTTGGACTTTTCTCTAGAGATCTTAGCTGTTACTGATATGTTGGATAAAATACAATTTTATATTTAAATTTGGTATATATCTTTTTTGATAATTAACAAAGAATGAATATAATATAAATAATTAAAAAAAACGATTGAACTAAATTAAGCATATTATAGTGTGTAATCAAAAACGGTCCCAAAGTTAATAATATATGTAATAATATAGAAATTCGAATAGGCCGTTTTGGTAACAAAGGAAAGTCAAATTCTAGAGTTACAGTCCCGCAGGTAAGGAAAGTCTTTCAGTTTACGCATGCAGGGAGTCTCATATTATCCAATTTTATATTTATTCTATTTTAAAATGGTAAAATAACTTAAATGATATATAGGAATAAATTGTTATAATTAAATAACTATAGTTATATAATTAATAATATAATATATATAATAATAATAAATATTTAGAGAAAAAAGTGAATGATAATAATAATATAATAATAATTATAATAAAAATATATAAATAAATATCATAAAAATTAAAATTAAATAATATAATAATATAATATAACATAATAATAATAATTAAAATTAATAATAATAAAATAAATAATAATAATACATAATATTAGCAATAATTAACTTGAAGGTTATGAATGTGTTGCTGCTAAAAAGGTACATAAAGATTGATTATTACAGAATTATTATAGAAATAATATATTATTAGGAGATTAGTGAATCACATAGTGATTTGCCGTTCGTGCATCAAGAGGCAAAGAGGAGTTGACTAGTGAATTTTGTTAGCAGTTACCTAGGAGATAGTTACTTAAAGTTTTGATAGTTTATAACATATAGTTTTGTAGTTGAGAGAGTCATCTAACAAAGGATGCTATACGACAGAGTGGCTAGCTGTCTGAAGGCATTTAAAACACTGAGGATTTGTAAAAGATAAGATAGGCACAAATGTAAAAAGGTTTTACGGAGGTTGGATCATTCTTGCAGAGAACCTAGAGTTACTAAGTTGCGTGAGGTAAAGAAACTAGTAAAGTCACTGGTGAACAGTAGTTGACAGAGGAAGGCGCAGGTAGTAAGCTATGTGATCAGCACATAAGAACATAACAGAGTAAGTAGTCACTAGCGATTGCTCTGGAAGACACATATTAATTTGAAGCATGCATTTGAAAAACTAAAGGAGGCATTGAGTAGGCGCAAATCGAAGGTCGTGCGAGGTCCACGTGGAAGGGAGAAGATTGAAGAAATGGCAGGAGTCGAAACCAAACTATAGCTTCTTATGAAGGTTCTGAGAAAGAAGAGCGGGAGAAAACTGTGAGAAGACGCATGTTGCAGACGCAGTGCCATGAGAAAGAAGAAAAAGCCGGTATATCAGAACTTGAGGCTGTATGACGGTGAGGTATAATGGACAGAAGTCGTACACAAGGACGGCAAGTGCCTGCCAAGTGCTTCCTAAAGACGGAGAATAATAAGCATAAATAGATGGTAGTAGGAATAAGAGGGGAGGAAGTTAAATTCGGCACAAAAGAAGAGAATGAGATTTCCAGTCTCTAGACAGAAGTAATAGACAGAGCAATGGTGATTGCCACAAAGATCTAGTAAATATAAAAACTAGTGCCACAAATAAGTGATATGAGCCGAGGATCGAGTTGAGTAAAGATCATAAGGCAGAGCTGCACTTTCTAGTTTCGAAGAGAATAGGCCATCTATGAGACACTGAGCGTGCTTCAACACTGATGGGTAAAGTGCTAGTATTGCGGCCATAGATAATTAGTTGAACATTCCTACCGAGGGCTGGGCCAGCACGGATAAAATCCCTCAAATCAAAACTGCGGGAGAAATTCCATCCGGCCACCCGCCTTTCTAACGTACGTAGATTTCAAGAGCTTATGTACTCGATCAAATATAATCAGCAGGCAAAGGTATAGAGACACCTGAGAGAGAAGGAGGAGGGGAGGCATGCCAGAATCGTCCAAAGTTGAGTTAGAGAAAAATTAGGAGGCCAAGCACATTGAGATGCCTTTAAAATAACTCGCTCGCAGATAAGGTATGAAACTATCGCATACTCTTACAGCACATATCAAGGAAGCGAATTAGAAAATGAGGGAAATGGCAAGAATTTACAGAGAGAAATGATTTACTGTATGATTGGATTTTTGGGTAAGCGAGGCCAAGAATGATCTATAGATGCCAGTAGAGAGACAACCAGAAGGCAGAGACGAGCACTTTTGAATATGAAGTGTGGACAATGCAGTCCACTGTCGTAAGAGGAAATTCTTTTAGCATGCGATGTCGTAGGCTGTAATCTAAACAACTTTACTAGCAGTGATAGAAAGTAAAACGAGAAGAGTCGTGCCTAATTCCATAGAGCATGTGGCTCTTCTAATCAAGCCTGCCAATGTACAATTGACTGTTGAAAGAAAAAAAACACTTTAAAGAACTAATGAAGGTCTAAAAAAGCACGATTTTCGATTTTCATTGTAATGAGAGGTGAGAGGAGTCAACAACTAGAATATTCGAGATGGAGGAGATACTACCTACTCAATCCCATCAACGATTACAGCTCCAGCTGCTAGTACTATATCGGCAAGAAGCTGAAGCAGCTTATCAGAGTTCGCAGAAAGCAGCTCATCTACCAATTATGTGTTACCGGAAGGGTGCAGAAGCAGATCTGCAAGGGGTACTTGGGGTAAAGGACGGACTCAAAGTGCTTTAGACAAAAAGACATACAAAGGAGTCAGAAGTTGGAAGACTGGAGAAGAGCTTATGTTTGAGGAATTAGAAAGCATTAAATTAAGCGAAACTATAAAGGTTGTGTCAGATTTAATACGCAATAGGAGCGAAGGTGGTCTGTTTATAGAGAGAAGGACTAGTGGTGAAACAATAGGTCAAATGTGTTCAGAGCAAAATGGATAATAGAATTTAGCAACGGAAGAGGATCCGAGAATTAGTGTGAGGTCTTTCAATTAGTTGCTCTAGAATGTTGAGAATGCTAAAAGACCTGAATCGGCCTACGATGCTATTCCCTCCAATCTAATATCGAGAGACGTTCTCCTTACACTCATGTGTCAGGAGAGCTCAAGTGTGATCATATGGAAATGCTACTATTCAACATTATATACCGACATACAGGTTGGAAACTCGTATGATGTAAAACATAAAAGGTTACCCCTCGTGAGAAGTTGTAACAGGCGCTGCTACACCGGAGAGCCAAAAGTAAGATGTATATCCCCGGCTCCGAGGAACGCACGGACTGCCATCTAGCGTCAGTTCAGCTCCATTTAGAAAATTACCGAGGGATACATGGAAAGCTCATGGTTTAAAAGTTCGTATACCAAAACAGTCCACCGTCCGGACACCCCGTTCACGGGGAATCACCAATCACGCATTTTAAAATACCGCGGACGGTCCGACGTTGATAAACCGGAACTGCCATCCAGCATACCGGCATATATTATTTTGATTACGAAATAATGAGTTCCAGGAGTAGTTAAACTCTCCGACTCCCGGCTACCGGCCCGTGCTCCGCTTCTCAACGCAAATAGTAATGGCACATATAGAATGCAATATGATCAAAATTACCCTTCTTCTCCATACTCGTCAAGGAGTAACACAAGCAAACTGAAAAGGTAAAAATCGAGTTGGTAAGTTGTAGATATGCGGACGACAGACTATGGGTCTCGTCCGCAGTAGCATGCCAGAAGAACTTGGAGAGGGCACCTCGAGGTGTGGATAGATATAAAACTGCTACGTGCTGTATATAAATGGACTGATCAAATGGCAGATTTATTAACTTAGAGGACATTTTACATATCGCTAGATCGACTGTAATTAATCGGACGCCGCTCCATATTTCAAAAACATAATAGTGGAACAGAAGGACAGAGAATGTTTCAGGGCCAGTGATTATTAAACGAAAGAGGAAGAAAAGAGCAGAGGAATTAAATTATGATTGGATGAAGTCGGTTTAGGGGAAGCATATTCATGATACCGTCACAACCGGAGTCTCCTGAAAGCGGCAGTAAGTTTCTGAATGGCGTTCAGGTGCAGGAGCCGAATATCATGAATCGAAGTAGAGAAGGTGAAAATGACAGATTGTCACACCTACCTGTGACTTATGGGACGTGAATGCTATCAAGTCAAAACCCTCCGTGATACTGGTTGTAATGTTTTGTCGTGCGAAAGAAATTCGTACCTAAGAGGTGTTATGTGGGAGATAACATAAAAATAAGATTGTTGGACGGTACGGTGATAGAAGCTCCTCTCGCAAGTATAGATGTGGATACCCTTTATTACGTGGGTAGGACAACCGCAGCGGTGCTGCCGAAGTCGTCTATGATTTAATCATTGGGAATGTCAAAGGTGCAATACCCCCTTGTCAGCCTAACCTCGCATTGGGAAGTCGACTGAGATGGTCGAGGTCCTTCGTAAAGTAGACGACGAAGCATAACCATAGAGTTTGCTCATTCCCATCGCCGAGAACGGGCTGAGGAAGATTCTCATGAAGAATCTGGTCAAACTAATCATAGTTTCGGAATGGCGAGTTTGGCGAGGGAAGATTTTACAGAGGGAAACCGTCACGACACAATCTCTGGACATCATCCAGAGACTGTCACCAACCGCGGATGCCATCACTGAACGTGATGATAGGGTCCCAATGTTCATCTAAGGGTGGAGAGGTCACAGGAAAAGAAGAGTTGAAGGTAACCAGGTATAAAAACTCCGACTAAGGTGTTGAAGAGGTAAGAAGGTAACCGGGTGTCCAATATGACATCCAAATTGAAGAAAGTACATATTCGGTCTGTTACGAGACAGACCAAGTACTAATGGAGTGTGATGAGTTAAACGGGCAGACAGTGATGTACCACCTCACATAAAAAGTTCATCAAGGAAGCTAAGAAACAGTAGCTGTGGAGAAGTAAGAAGCACTCGCAGAAGCTAACTGAACAGAAAGTTAAGGAGGGGTGCGCGCGAGCGAAATTATGACGAAATGAAAGATCGATGTCCCAAGACGAGGAAGATAAAGAATGTAGTGTAAAGGAAGTTTGTGATGGTATGGAATGAAGGAGAGCAAAGTTGAAAGAGTTAAATCTCAAGCAGTATTGTTGGGTACAGTCAGGAATTTATTTCGGTTTAGGACTAAAAAGATGGAGAACAAGGGGAAAAGCAATAGTTCATTGGAACTGTTTAGTATGTGGTAAAGTTGCATTTGTGCAGAATACTTTGGTAAAAGGAGAGAGATGAGACGCCGAGACTTGCCATGGAAAGTTGTTACAGATCGGTTAATGGATGCTGAGTGGCACAATGAATGGTTTGGAAATGAGTTCTAAGAGAAGACGTCGCGGATGCTTGGGATAATGTTTGGAAATAAAAAGGAAGATATGTGCGGAGAGGATGAGAAAACATACTTCTGTATGGTTAAAGAAGAAATGTCAGTAAGGAGGAGAGATGTAAAACTGATTGTAGAAGTGAGAAATAATGATGATGATGAGAAGAACATGTAAAGAGTTAATCATTGTGAAAAATTATGGTTTGCAAGGAAAACGATAGGAGTTAGCAGGAAGGGGGAAGAGTGTCGAAAGAGACACAGAAGACAAAGAAATGTGTGGTACCTTGGAGGAAGTTGGAGAGAAAAAGTACGGGACTTTCAAAGAAGAGGCTGTAGGTCTGGAAAGAAAGGGTGTAAGGAGAAAACTGATGATTTTGTATCAAAGTAAAATGCCGGCAGTTAAGGTCATGATAGGAAATAATGGACGAAAGAAATGAGGCCGACTATTTTGTCGAAAAAAGGTTCAAATATTCCCGACCAGGCATAAACACCCGAATACTCTTAAGACTGTTACTACAAAGACTCCAAGAGGAGGGATTCACCCATAGAGAACCGCGAGTGCGAGTTTTGCCTCGTCGAGTGGTTGAGTTCTTCAGGTATTTTAATTGGCAATGGCAACTAAGGGATTGCATGAAGACAATGTAAAATCAAGATCAAAATTACTCTATTATCGAGCAGCAGAAAGCATAACAAATTTCCTGAAAATATTTCGGCAGGAATTTTGTGAAGAAACTTGCGCACAAATTGCAGCGCCATTGACTGACCCTTAAAACGGAAGAAGGGTGAGCACAAAGATAGGTGGGAGGGTCCATACATCAGCAGTAAGCAGGCTTCGAAAAGTGAAGAAGCTTTAAGCTCGAATAACCGATATTAAAGATGGCAGAGTTGGAGAAGCTTCACAACTACATGTGGGATGCAATCCGGCACTTCACTAGGATTATGTCCTCCACTACATAGAAGACGGGGAATCTCCATCCAATCGCATACGGAAGTAAGAAATTTGGTTGAACCCACAAAGGTATTCAACTTTGGAGAAGGAGGCGTTAGGCGATTTGTCATGGGATCAGAAAATTTCGAGCCATAAACCTCTATGGGACAGGAATTTGTCTTCAGTCGGTGACCAAGAGAGACCGCTTGACGGCTATGAAAAGAAGAAAGGTATGAAAATAAAACAGGAATAATGAGGTGGTCTTTATACTTCCAAAGTTTCAGGTTTATCCTAAACCACATTAGTGGAAAGATAAGTCATTGCTGCTATACCTAAGTAGGTCATGTGCCGATGATGCATTGGATTCGTCTTCAGAAGTCCCTACAGAAGAAGGAGCGCTGTGAAAATGAAACCAATGTTCTATCATCATGTAAATAAAGCAAAGTGTACCAATTTGCTTCATGTTGGGTGGGCCAAAGATGTAATGCAGTATTAAATGAAGTATTAAATTGTTTCATTTATTTGTTTTAAAATAGAGGTCACGTGTTGCCATCGCAATATCGTTTTTTTTTTTTGTCTATATACCAAAATGTAAGCTGCAAAGGCCCGGTCAAAATACTGTAAATATGTTTATATTGTAAGGAGAAACAATAACCAATGAGAACTCATTCTTTTAAAAAATATTTTTAAAATCTGAATTGTCATTGGCCCAGAATTTACAAAAGCTTTTGAATATTAATATTATTATTATTATTTTATTATTTATTAATTATTATTTATTATTATTATTATTATCATTATTAATATTTTTTAAAGGATTTTGTAAGGAATATTGCGTATTACTAATATAATGTAATGAATTTTAGTATATATATAAATAAAATATGTTTTGAATAAATGCATTTTTTGATAAGGTGTGGTAGTTCGTAATCTTCATTTACGTTAGCTTTTTTGTACTGATTGGAACGAAGGATTGTCGTTTCTTCTTGAGAATACTATACTATGATTAGTGTAAAAGAAATGCCAATCCCCGGCGCCGCCTCCTCCTTGAGAATGGCTTTTATATAGGTTTGTTTCTAAATTAATTGATAAATGGTATACAATTATTTTTTAACTTACTGTTTTAAAGGGCTGTGATTCGATAAGAGACGTAATCTGTATTACTACAATCAGTATAAATATAAAGTAAAAACAAGAATTATTTGTTGATCTTTTTCGCGTTTCATTGTGTTAACGACAAGGTGTTTATAAGTGGTAGTTGTTGAATGCCTCATTATCACTCTCTGAGTCAATTTTTTTTATTTAGTGTTAAATTGTATATTGTGTAATCCAAGTAGTGTTTTTCTAACGATATTTTATTACAAAAGTGAATGTAATATTTATTTCAAATTAATGTATCGGTGATTTATTTCAATGTGTAAATATTGTGTTTCAGTTTTTGTAAGATAAAGGTAATTAAGTTTGTGGTCTCCTAAAGCATTTGTGATTATATATTGTATTTCTTATGTGCATTTGATCTATCAGAGTTGTCGTCCTTGCAATACTTTTGCATTTGTTAGGTGTCATTGCTTTGAATGTTCTAGATGTTACTGGAAGTAAGCTTGTATTTAAATATTTATTTTCTAAAGTTGCAATTATTATATCGTGGTAATAAATATAAAACCGTTGGAAGTTTAAAATATTTATTTGTTATCAATAGATGATTAACTGTTAACAGCGCCACGATTTTGTTTGCACATAAAAGAATTATTTTATTTAATAGGAGATGTGGTTAAGCAGCTATGAGTAACTGTTAAAGTAAATGAACAGCTGATCTTGTATGGTGTGGTCACATTGAAAAATCGAATATTTTTTTAAATTTCCCAAATTTATTAATTTAACTTTCAAGTAAAGTTTTAAGATTACTTATCAATCATCCAGTCTGTATATTTTTGTTTCAGATATCTTTATTTATTTATATACATTTTGAACATAAATATTTATATATTTTTATATATAACATATTTATGGGCGAGGATCTATATAAATTTAAAGTTTAGAACATTTTGGTTATTGTTTAACCTGTTGTTTGCACAACTACCATTGATGCACATATAATGTACATATCGCAGTATAATATATATGGTCATTGATTCTGTATTTGCAATGATATATTTCAACAGCATAAAATATAATTGACATTTAGGTACTGAGGTTCTATCCTATTGCAGTGTACAATGTTATGTAGATACCATACGGACTCTCAATATAATGTACATGGATCGCATAAAACCTAGTCTTGTATAAAACAGTACAATACTCATTTATATCTTTTTTATTCAAAAGTATTTTTAAACTTGTTATCCCGTAGTTTTCTTGAGTGTTTCCAAAGGTTAGTTTTTTTCTTATTTTTTAACTTATTCAGTAGCAATTATTTTTAGGTCTTAAAAACATTGATTTCATGATCAAAGTGTGATCTTATAAACAGGGTAAATTCTTTTGATAACGAATATATTGACTGAACAACGGTTTTCAAATAAAGGCAACGAAACCACGGTCAACGAACCGTTGTTTCAACTTGAAGGATCTATCAGAGGAGATAGGTGGTGAGTTTTAAAGTATAAAATTGCACTGTATTATTGCACAGGCCGGTGACTCATTCAACAAGAGATCTAGATACTGTTACAATATAGGTTTGAGAATCTAAAAAAGTGATAGTTGGTTGGATTGTCAGGGGGCCTGGCGCAAGGATTTGTTATTTCAGCTCTGAGAGTGAAGTTTTTTGACATTATAATTTAATATCTTTTCCCAGTCCAAATCAAGATCATAATTAGAAATGTAAAGAATAAGGGATAATGCCGATAGGGAAGAACATGTCTGAAGATAGGAAGAGAAATCAAGGGGTTACTAAGATGGTATGGTCACGTGCTTAGTAATGAATGATAATAGATTGATTAAGAAGGTTTTTTAAAATCCGAAGTGGTAAGGCCAATAGAAGGGGGCAAACCAAATGCAGGTGGGTTTTGATGGCGTAAAGGAGCTATCTATAGCAAAGGGGGTTAGTCATGGATAAGGAAATAGATTTACTGCGAGACAGGTTCCTTGAAGAAGAATAACTTCTGGAAAGTTCGTCAAGGGTTTGCATATTAACTGATCAACCTGGACAATACGCATATAAGCAACAGCATTCTCCCCCGATCTGCAAAAACACTGACAGATACTCTCTGCAGTTATTGGAGACGGTGATGAGTATAATAATAATAATAATATAATAAATAATTAATAATCATATATATATATATATTATAGTATTATATATAATATATATATATTTATATATATTATATATATATATATATATATATATTATATATATATAATAATATATATACTTATATATATTATTATATATATATTATATATATATAAGTTTATATATATTATATATATTATATATATATTATATAATATATATATATAATATATATATATATATATATATTATTAGTATATATATATAGGTATATATATTATATATATATTATATATAATATATATATTAATATTATATAGTAATATATATTATATATATATATATATATATATTCTATATATATAATATATTATATAATATATATATATTATATATAGTTATTATATATATATATTTAGTAATAATATATATATATATATATATATAATATATATATATACTATATATATATTTATAATATAGTATATATATATATATATATATATACTATATATATATATATATATATATTCATTATATATATATATATTATATATAATATATTATGATATATATATAATACTTATTTATATTACATATATTATATTAGAATTGAAATTAAACTATTAAACTAATCACTGGGATTCTAAATAAAGATGCCACAAATAATATTTTGTTTATATGCAATTAATCAAATGTAGAAACATTCCTCAACATCATTTTTTCGAAAAGGAGGATGCGGATGCGGCATGCGGACGCGGATGTCAATATAACATAGTGCGGATGTTCTGCAATTGCGAGAATGCGGCTGCGGATTGCCATGGTCATATTCCGTAATATAAATATATTATATTTTCTATTATGGGTTTGACAACCCAGAAATATCTAAATGATTGTATTAAAAAAAGTCATGAATGTCAGTTCAATTTGCATTACAAACTAAATAGAAATAAATTTTTATAAACAACTGATTATTCGTAATTTAAAACATAAATGATATTTTTTAAATTGCATAATAAATTTTCTAATTTAATAAATTAAGTTCGAAAATATAAAACAGTTTTTTAATTACATTGGTAACAATTATATTTCTAAAATAAATTTCAAACTTTAAAATTTTTTTTTTTTTTGTTTATTATTGTTTTTATTATCTATTAATTATTATTTATTATTGTCTTTTTTAAGAAATTATTTAAAAATATTTGATTGAAAAATTAAAAAAATTTAATTAATTTTTTTGTAATATCGAATCTATTAGAAAATAATGATAATAAAATAATAATAATAATAATAATTAATAATAATAGAATAATAATAATATTAATAGAGAAAACAATCGTTGCTAATAATAATATTCCATGCACTTTCCTCATTCTTCTCTAATAATAATAATAATAATAATAATAATAATAATAATAATAATAATAATAATAATAATAATAATAATAATAATAATAATAATAATAATATAATAATAATAATAATAATAATAATAATAATAATAATAATAATAATAATAATAATAATAATAATAATAATAATAATAATAATAATAATAATAATAATAATATTTCATATGCATAATATAATTAAATAAGAAAACTAATAAGAATAAAAAATAATAATGAATGTATAATAATAATAATTATAATTATACTCATCAGAATAGCTTAAAAGAATAATAATAATAATAATAATATAATAATAATAATAATAATAATAATAATAATAATAATAATAATATTTTACTTCTAATGAATATCATAACTTTATTTTAATTTTATTTTACATCTTTAATAAAATGATGAAATGGAATATGATAATAATATAGGTATATCATTTGAAATATATGATATTTGTTTATATATTATCCTTATAAGGTAAATATATTATATATATATATATAATATATATATATAGTATATATCTATATATATTAATTATATATATATATATATATATACTAGATATATATATAGAATATATATATATATATATATATTATATATATTATATATATATTATATAAAAACTATATAAATATATATAGTATATTAATATATAATTACCTTATAAATATGTTAATATATTATATATATATGTATGTAGTATATATAATAAATAAGTATAGTATAGAATATAAGTATAGTATAATATAGCTCTAAGGTGCAGTGCATTTATCAATTATGCTTATTAGAATTAAGTAGCGGAATTATATAATAATTTATACATATATAATATTATATATATTATCAATATATATATACTTATAGTATATAATATTATATATATTTATATATATCTATATTATAATAATATTATATATAATATATCATATAATACTGTAATAATAGTATATTAATATATAGTATTATATTTATATATATAATAATTATATAGTATCATATAATATTATATATATTATATAGGTAAGGAATTATATATATATATATAATATATATATATATAATTATATATTATTTATATATATAGTTATATAATATATATATAGTATTTGTAGATGATATATAGATATATATATATATATATATACTATATTGATAATAATAATATTATATTATATAAACAATAATATATTATCATATAAATATAATTTATATTGTATATATATATATAGTAATGACTATATATATATATTATATAATCATGATGATATATATATATAGTGTGAATATATATACTTATGATTATATTAAAATTACAATATATAGATTTATAATATATAAATAATATAGTATTTATATAAGTTAATATATATATATTATTATATTATATATTATTGATTATGTATCTATATAGATTTAATTATACAAGATAAGTTATATGATATATATAATAAATCTATATATATATCTTATATAAATACTAGTTAAATAGTGATATGTTGGTGTTATATATGACGTAGTTATATTATGGTGTGTTATATATATACGCTAGATATAATTATTATAGATTATAATATATATAAAGGTATCATATAATATATATGAAAGGTAGTATAATTATTATATAATATACTAAGGTATTTAACTATATATACTATAATATAACTGATATCAAGTATAACTAGTATGGAGAGGATTTGTATTAGTAGATCGTGTATAAAGTATAACCGATGAGACTGGCTGAATTATATACTTATAGTATATATATAACGATATAGTGCATGTGTGTAATTATATATATATAGTTTAATATATTATAATATATATATTATATATATAATATAATAATATATATATATATATATATATATATAATATATTATATTATATATATATTTATATATAATATATATATATATATATATATATAGTATATATATATATATATATATATATATATATAGCTGTGATTAACTAAAATATACAAAATTAATATATTCCCAATGAATTGACTTAGCTTACGAATAAAGTTATCAGGTGACAATATAATTTAATAAGAGTATGATAATTAAGTGACATATATATAATATAACATATATATAAATATTATTATATATAATATATAATAATTATATATTATATATTATTATTTTTAATACTATATTTATAATAATATATAATATGATTTATATATAAGTTATTCTGTTTATTATACTAAGTTAATATATATTATATAGTATAATATTGAATTAGATATATATAAGTAGGTATAACTCTGATAGTATATAAGGGATTCTATTGTGATGTTCATATAGGTATAAGATATTACGAGGCTGCTGGTTTATGAGATAAATAGGAGAAGAGTAGATAGAGTAGGTTTTAGAGGGGATTACTCGCAGCATATGAGTGAAGCAAGCAACTTAAAAGAGGTAGAAAGTTTTAAGGTATTTTAGGAAGTTCGTGTTCGGAATAATGGGAGAAGTTGGGGAGGATATCGCCAGAAAGGTAGAAAAATATAGGGAAAAACGTGAACCCGTTTTCTAATCGTAGCTTTATGCGTGGAAGAATCAAGAATTGTGACTGTCTGCAGGGTGAATAGAAATCATATTTTGAGATGTTTTGACTCCCTATTGCTGTTGGGTGGGAGAGTTGTGAACGCACCAAAAATATTCCACAAGAAGCGTAGAAATACTCCGATACAGAATCATGTACGAGGATGAGGGGACGTATCTGAGTGTAAAATTGGTACTCATTCCAAGGGAATCGCAGAAGAGATAGAGTGAGAAATTAAAATTAAGTAAGAGAGAGAGAGCAGTGGTACTGTGCGATGAGAAAAAAAAAAAGATAGAAAGGGCAACATGAGGTGGCTGGAACATCATAGAGAGGATGGCGAGCGAAGAGAGTGGCGAAGAGGCGTCTTTGTCGAGGCAGAGGGAGTGGATGGGTTGGTGCTCGAGGCAGGATAGACAGAGATGGTGGAGCGCGCAGAAGAAAGATCTTGGAACGAGTGATATGTGAAGGTGGACAGAGGTAGTGGCTGGA
>JABUQX010118460.1:0-27500 GCA_015478945.1 Trachelipus rathkii
TATGTAACATTTTTTAAAATATAAAAACTTTCTAGAATTAAAGATGACCTAAATAAAACTTGTATACTCCGCGTGGCTATAAATGAGCGAAAATTTTTTTATTTATTTTTTTTTATTTTTTATTATTTTTAGTCATTGGACCGATCACCCCTCTAAAGAGGCGGGCCGGTCACCCGCCCGACGCTATATATATAATATATTATATATATATATGATATATTATATATACTTAATATAATATATACTATATAGTATATATATATATACTATATAGGCGGGCCCGGTCACCCACCCGAATGCTATATATATATTATATATATTATTATATTATATATATATATAGATATTATTATATATATATATATATATTAATATATATATATATATTTATAATATATATATATATATATTTATAAATTTGTATATATATATATATATATATATTTATATATATAATATAATATATTATAATATATATATATATTAGATATATTATATATTGTGATGGCGATTATCGTCACTCGATCGTCATCGGCAAAAATCGCATATTTTTTTTACCATCGTTCATCGCAATCTTCGCCACTTATATTTGCCGATTTAATTGAACACATATTAAGAATTTTGCATATATTACAACTCAATATATAATTAATTAATAATAATAATAAATTAATAATATATAATAATTATAATATGAATTATATAATTATAACAATAATAATAATAATATAATAATATAATAATAATAATAATAATAATAATAATAATATAATAATATTATATAATAATTTATAATTTTTATATTTACTATATTTTTATATATTATATATATTATATATATAATATATATATATTATATTATTATATATATATATATTATATATATTATATTTTATTATTAATATATATATATATATATATAATATATATCATTATTAAACATTGTATATCATGGTATGTATGACATTCCCGTGCCTAATGGTTCGCCTTTCTGTTATGCCTTCATATTTAACTCATCCTCCAGACAAACATATTCATGTAACAACATTACTATATTCAACCTCTTCTAGACACATCTTACAGACATCCTATCCCTTTACATCCATACGTGTAGGGAGAAAAAAATGCCCACACTTCGTATGTCCTGCGTGTCGTAGAAGGCGATAAAGGGACGTGGTACTTAGGTTGGCTGCCTACTACAACATCTTTTGCCAGGATGCTAATGCATGCCTCGGGAAGGATCGTGATCACAGTAAGTCCCTTCATTCCTTCGGCGAATGTATGATCGTATCTGTAATGAAATGTCAGAGTTAATAATGTTGAGGACATGCAGGAGAGAAGGTGATGGATGTATTAGAAAGGGCAAATTTTGATTTGCTCGCTCGTGACTTGAAACACAGATGAAAGGAAAACAGTGAAAATGAAGTCGGTGTGGTGTGAATATGTGGTTTGTGTTGCTGTGAGAAGGAATGAGAGAGGGGATAGAAGGATTTGCGATTCTGATGAGTGACAGTTTGTCGGTAGACCGGCATGGTAGATTTTGTGTGTGTGAGTACTAGAAGGTCCTAAAGGGTTAAATTTAGTTTGAAGATCAAAAATTTGCTGTGGTTGCGAACAATTGATTCCATCTCGTAGGAGGTAATGTGAACAGAGTACGATTTTCTGGAAATAAGGCTGATGATTTTGAGATGGGGGGAAAGGATGATTCAGTTCATTTGCCCACATCTGGCCCCATTCAGGATTTATTTTTTACATTGTTGCACCACCCACTCACGAGGCATGAGCCCTATTCAGGGAGGGGCTGTTACACTCCAAAGT
Organism: Trachelipus rathkii; assembly: GCA_015478945.1. Taxonomy (NCBI): domain Eukaryota; kingdom Metazoa; phylum Arthropoda; class Malacostraca; order Isopoda; family Trachelipodidae; genus Trachelipus; species Trachelipus rathkii. Next base: position 1,819 of record JABUQX010118460.1, read on the forward strand.
TCACCCTCTAGCGCAATTACGCATATGAGCACAGACGCAGGCCTTTAAGTGAGGGATTAAATTTCAGTAGGAAATACAGAGATGGAAGAGAATTCCACAAAACAGAGTGGTGGGAAAGAAGTAAAGCACCACAGCAAACTAGCTTGAGTACCATGTCAAACACATACTCGTGTCGAAGATAACAGACCTATTGTGCTACGAAGCGGTCGTAAAAGGTGGTGGTTTACGCGAGTGATAAGCTTCCCTCGAGCACTTGCCGCTGCGGTACCTATAGGATTGAGATAAAGCACCAACATCGCGCTGCAAAAGTAGAGGGTCAAGTGAACTGGGAAAGTGCAGAACAGTTTTATAAGGTCTTTTTGCCTTTTGACTCGACCCTGTCCAAAAGCGGGGTGAACCAGAGCCCTCCCCCTCCCAGATATGAGGAGCAGTTACTCCAATACATGGGCGGATTAGACCTTTGTATAGCGGAGCAACTGAGAAAAGGAGGAATTCGCACAGTTTAAACAGACTTCAGTCTTTGAGCAGCCTTAGCACCATTGTGATGTTGAGTTTCCAGGACATTTTTTTGTATCATGTTAAGGCCCAGGAGTTTTACATTGTCAACAGGTAGAGCGCCAGACCGTCGAATTGGAAGAAGTCTTAAAGGTATTTCGAGAAGGAGATTCTGTAAGAAGTTGGGTTTTTAAGATGATGTTTCACAAAGTTATTCTATCAATCAGCGAGAATAAATCGGAAGATTAAGACGAGACATTCAGAGTAAAAGTGGAGTAGGGATTTGATGTATGAGTTAAAAGAATGAAGGGTCGAAGTCATCGGATACGAGTGGATAGAGTAGAGGTGCAGGTGAGAAGATCATAAGATCATTAATGGAAAGTAGGAGATAAGACAGACCTGAGGACCACCACTATTGACAGAAAGAAGAAGTCGCCCCAAGAAATTCCGATTTGAGCGATTTGAAGAGGCTTCCCTGAATTAAAGAGAAGGAGGAAAACCAAAGGAGGGAGCTTGGAGAGCAGTGACGCGTGCTATACTCGGTCAAATGCTTTGATATGTCACCACCAAGTCTCCCCGTAGTTCCTAAGAGCGAAAACCGCATAAATCGGTTGATAGGATGAATTATCGCCAGTGACTTCTGTACAGCGAGAGCCCCGTCCTGGCGAATCCGGGAGGGTTTCCAATTGATCTAAGAGTGAGTTGGAAGGGTTTCAAAGAATTCTAGATAGAGTACAGTGAGAGTTAAGGGCGATAGTTAGAAGGTATCAGAGTGGCTTCTTTTTTTCGGAATAGGTTTGGACATGTGAGAGCTTCCCACATGAGGGAGGGAAGTGCTAGTATTGAGGCATAGAGAACCGAAGAAATTAGCCCTTTCAGTTGGAGATTAGCAACACAATGATCAGAACAACACAATGCTCAGATCAAATAAGAGGAGGAAGGGAGATTTACAGAGTTGCTAGAGATGAAGATTTGTCCGTAGGAGAACCAAGGAGGTTAGCGCACTTTACTTTGATGAAAGCCGCTTTGCTCGTCGAGAGGATCCCTCCAACAGATTTCTAGTCTGAATGAAAATAGCGTAGTGATAGTAGAACGAGAATTTTTCCAACTCTCATAGGCACTCTCTAGCCTGAATGGCAGAGAATAAGCACGATCGACATGGATTATGAGGAAGGAAAGATTTAGATTGTTTAGAAGGAATGATTGATGAAAGAATTTATTATGAAGAGAATGACCTGCTCACCCATCAAACGATTACAGCATCCTCCTTATCATTTTAAATATTTATACATTCATCATTATTCTATTGAGGTAGCCATTTGCTATCATCTGCAAACTTTGGAAACTAACATTTAAGGCCTGGTGTTAAATTTTCTATACATGTATGAGGGGGGCAGCCACTTGCTAGAATCGTTACGGACCACAAATGTCTCCTCATTCCATTAATAAATACTTTCATTTTCATTGATTAATATAATTATTATTATTATTATTATTTTATTATTATTATTTTTATTATTATTATTATTATTATTATTGAGACTTAGGGAATAAAAAATTTTGATCGCTAAATAATTTCGGAGGTTGAACCCCTGACCCTCCTGTCTACAGCATTATATTATATATATATATATATATATATATATATATTTATATATTATATATATTTTGATATATATAATATATAGTATAAAATTTTTATATATTAGGAGAGAGACGGAGAGAGAGAGCAATTTAAAAATAGTTTTTTTCATTATCGTCATCGTCATCGTCATCGTTCATCGGTGAAAATTTGCTCTAATCGTTCATCGTCAATCGTCACTCGGCAAATTTCATAATCGTCCCCATCCTCAATAATATATATATATTATATATATAGTATATTTATATATATATTTATATTATTATATATATATATTATATATATTATATATTATATATTATATATTATATATATAATATATATATTTCATCCATTTAAAGTACTAAACAGGTGCCAACCTCTCTTATAATATAATGCGATCAACTCTACAAAGAAATTTTTTTGTTTAATAATTAGGTCCATTAAGTTTAAGTTATGATAAGGGTAATAGTAGCGCAGAAGGGCTTCACCCCTGATTTTTATAAAAATCACAGGATATAGCTACTCTAAAAAAAATAATGAAGAATAAGAGAAAGAAGACTAACGTCTTTGGAAAAAGGTTATAGCCCCCTTAAGGTTATTAAAACTCCCATGACTTTTCATTTTTTGATTCTTCCATGGTTAGGTCTCACTTTAGGCTCTAGTTAGGTAATAATAATGTTTTGTTACGTATACACAGATAAATCTGTATTTACTTAACAAATCTTATCATACCTGAACTAGGATGGCAAAAATGGCCGAGGCCCATTGAATTTTTTTTATAGAAAGCTTGGGAAAATTTTTAACTGAGAGGCTGTAAACTTTTCCTACAGACTTCACTCATTTTTTTGGAGTAGTCTTTCAGACTATATTTTTTTAGAAGATTTTTTATATATTATTATATGTATATATATATATTTATATATAAATATATTATATATATATTATTATATATATCATATATATTAGGGATGTACCGATAGTATCGGCAGTAGTCTGCCATTGTTTCATGGATCGTTATCGGTTAATATGGCGGATTACGTGGCCGAACTTCTTACTTTTGGGGTGAAAATTATGAGAAACTTTTAGATTCAATAATTAATCTAGTTTCGATATTATATATTATATATATATATATATATTATATATATTATATATATATATATATATTATATCTATATAGTATAATTAATATTATTATTTATATAGTATATTTTATATATATATATATATATCTATAATATTAGTACTAATGTTATTTTTTTTTCCTCGACTCTTTTTAACTTTGATTTTTTGCGTTTCTCCAACTTGGGTTTTAGCTTAACATTTACCTTATTTGGATAGCCATTATTAAAATTTATACAGATTTAGCTTCCCTTTTTAGTTGTGTTTTTTATTATGTTTTTTTTCTTTTTTTGTAAAAAAAAAAATGGCAATTTCGTGAGTGTGTGCGAGTGGTTTTTAAACTTTCTGGATAATTCATATTTATAGTTAGTTTACTGTAATAGGGTTTACGTTTAAAATTCAGTTTAATTGTAGGTTTGGCGTACGAATAATTTTTCTCATTTCTCCTTTGGTTTTTGTCAGTTTTTCTGTCCGTTTTTTATGATTGTGTGTGTGTGATATGATAGCAGATTTACCACAGGCGCGGGCTTCAATTAACTTTTTTTTGGCCTCCTATTTTCTTCTAACTCAACCCTGGACGATTCTGTCATTCTTCTTCCTCCTCCTTCTCCTTTCAGGTGTCCTATGCATTTACCTGTGATTACATTTGATTGGTGCATGGGCTCCTGAATCTATGAACGTTAGGAAAGGCGGGTTGCCCGGAGGCATTCTCAACGAGTTTTGAGGAGTTGTGATTCCGTGCTGACCCGCCCTCGTTCAACTATGTTTTTTTATACGCCGCAACTAACATTGTCCCTCAGTGTTGGAAGCGTGCATAGTCCAACTTTCCGAAAAAGGAAGCGCTCTGTTTCTTCTAAACTATCGCCCTATTTGCTCTAACTGTTTCCATCTAAGATCTTTGAACCTTCTCAACTATCACTTCATGACTCTGGAATCTCATTCCCTGCTTTCGATCGCAGTACGGCTTTTCGGCGTCGACGGTTACTGGTGCTTTTGCCCGTGTGGAATCGATTTACGGTTTTCCGGTCATAGAATACGGGGAGACTTGCGTGTTGGCGCTTGACATACCCAAAGCATTTTGACCGGCTATGGCACGCGTCACTGCTCCCCCAAGCTCCCCCTCCTTTTGGTTTCCTTCTTCTCTTTGCTTACTTATGTCTAGCTTTCTTTCAGATTGCTCCATATTGACTGTTGTTGATAGAGAGACTTCTTTTTAGTTCCCCATCAATAGTGGTGTTCCTCAGGGTTCTGTATTATCTCCTACTTTATTCTGCTTTTCATTATGATCTTTCTCACCTGCCAATCTAAACTCTATCCACTCCATATGCTGATGACTGACCTTCATTCGTTCACTTATTGTCATTCTGCTTCCAGATTGCCTCTCGTCTTTAATCTTTTCGTTCTTTCTTCTTGACGAATTAGAATTTCCGGTGGGTCGTCTCAACCTTGTAAAATTATTACTTTAATAAAAACCAACTTCTACAAATCTCCCCTCTCTCTAGACACCTAACTTTCCTATCTCTTTTGGCGGTTCTCTCGTCTCTCTGTGTGAGCAATATAAACATCCCTTGCCTTAACATAAACAAAAAAATGGTCTGGAACCTTATATCACAATGGTGCTAGCGGTGGTCATCAAGAACTGGGAGTTCTATTTCGACTGCGGACTTTTTTGCCTTTCTCAGTCTCCAGCGTATACAAGGGCTCATCCGCCCTTTTATGAATTCTGCTCTCATATCTGGATGGGAGGGGCTCTTGTTTCACCCGGCTTTTGGATAGGGTCTTGAGTCAAAGGCAAAAGGTTTATAACTGTGCCTGTACACTCTAGTTACTTGACCCTATATTCTTTGCTGGCGTGATGCTGGTGCTTTGTCTCTTTTCTATAGGTACGCGTAGCGGCAAAGTGCTAGAGGCAACCTGCCTACTCGCGTCCAGCAGCTTTACGACGGCACATCAAGCACAAGGGGTGCTGTGTCGCACATGAGTTTTGTGTTGATTCTTAGTAACTCACAACTCAGTTCACTGCGGTGCTTCCTTTCTTTCCTTGCCACCTCTGTTCTTGGAAATTCTCTTCCATCCTTCTGTGTTTCCTAATGATTATCTCCCTCATTTTTAACAGCTGCGTCTAGCTCATCTGCGTTAATTGCTTATTATGATTTTGAGGCGTCAACACCCCCGTCCTTGAATAGGGTTCTGCCGTGAGCGGCGGGGACAACTGTAAAAAAAAAATTAAAAAATAAAAGTTTTAATAGGAAATCATTAAGCTAGCTGAAACCCACAATAATGGCACCTTCCGACGGTGCACCACTTCTAGAATGCATTTAAATAGCATAACGAGGAAGCTGTTACGCCATGACAAAAAAAACGATCACAGAAGTGGAAGCCGGCCTTAATTCGCAACCCCTGGCACAGCACTGCGTGCGATGGTGGCTTTTCAGCAAATAGATCTACCGAAGAATGAATAGATTTAGGATATGTTTAGGACTTTGATAAGTCATGCCGACATTGCATTGACATTTCTCATTTCACCTTCAAGAAATCACACCAAGGACCCATCAAAAAAACTGAAGAGACAGTCATCAAGGAGCAAATAAATCATCTGTATGAAAGGAGATGAGCTCTACGAAACATGGAATACTGGTGCACACAGAAGAAAATCCTTTCATGTGGTGGCATGAATGGCCCACGGTTTCCATTATTATCTAGCAAATATTATCAAGCCCCTCTCTCCAGTCGACGAGCGAGCGCATTTTTAGTTGTAGGTCGGAATGTAACACTCCAAAAAGAACAGGCTCTCGCCAGATAGTACTAGGGAAAGCTTAATGTTTTTGCATCACAATTGAGAATTTTTGAATTTGGAGTATTGATGATATCTATCTTTATTTAATTATCCTTATATCCTTTATCTTTATTCTTATCTTCTATTATGTCATGTTTGCAATATTAGCGTTTTTTATTTTGTCTTTTCAGCTGATTATTTGAGATCTCTTCTTTCATTTTTTATTCTTTATATTATAGAAAGTTTAAGATTCTTCTTGGTAAATTGTATCATGTATAAAGTATAAAGCTACGTAGGCTAAGCTTTGTCAATCTTAATGGAAAATGGAAAGTGAATATTTTTTGAATAAACACAACATAAAAAAGTTTATTAATATTATATTTGCATTTTATTTTTCCTTATCTTTCATCTTAATTTTTAAGTATTTGACACTTTGGGCACAACAATATGAAGAATTGACTAAGTATTGGTTGTCACAGGAATGAAATCCTGTTCGCCTAGCAGTACACAAATGTTCTATGTTATTACTGTGTATTTATTATATTATTAAAGTATCGGTATCGGTATCGGCACCTAAAAAACTAGAGTATCGGTATCAGCCTCTTTTTCGGTACTATCGGTACATCCCTAATTAGTATAAATATATTATATATACATCATAGAGATTGTATAACACAAATACTAATATCATATAATAAAAATATAACATATATATATATATTATATATATATATCTATATATTAGCGTCGGGCGGGGTCTGCCGGGCCCGGCCTCTTTTGGGGGGTGATATCGGTCCACTCTAAATAGAAATAAAAAATAATAAAAAAAAAAAAAAATTTTCGCTTATTTATAGCCACGCGGGTAGTACTACAAGTTTTATTTAGATCATATTTAATTCTAGAATGTTCGAATTTTAAAAAATAAAATTTTGGTTTTACGAAAAATTTTAGGTTTTAACTTTCATTCAATAGACTAAAGTTTTTTACAAAGGTGAGTTTTTTACACTTCGCTTATAAAAATGAAAAATGTGGGATCGATTTAATTCATTTTTGTTCAGTTGGATACACTCGAGTATGTTCGCTTTTTAAACTGGCAAAGTAAAATTTTGATCCAAACAGTATTATGTGGCAAAATCACGGCGCCTAACTTGGTCCGATTCACCCCGCCGTAAAAATTGATGGAGGGGTGGCTCGGCCACCATTGTTTTTCGTATTTTCCGTATTATTGACATTTTTATTACGTATAATTATTTAAATATATAAAAGTTATTATACTTAGTGAAAATTTTTTAAAAAAATGATTTTAATAAAAAACATGTTTTTAATGTCAAAATTTTTAGGCGGAGAGGGGTGAATCGGACCCCCTTATTATTTTCGTATTTTATTTATCATTATTGACATTTATATATATTACGTAATAATAATATGATAATAATTATTATATTAAGTAAAAAATTAAAAATATAAATCTGAAATTATACGTAAAAGATGAATTTAAACAGATGGTCCGAGTAACCCCTCAATGGTGGTCCGCTTCACCCCTCCACGGATCAGGCTGACTCGGCGTTATTCAAACTTTAAATAAAAACTTTTTTATTTAGAAATTACATTATTATTTTTTTGTGTGCTTAGGCCCCAACTATAGGGCCGTGATTTACAAAAAAAAATTCCAAAAAGTGCAATAGGGGAGAGTGGAGACCCAAGTTATACCTAAAGTGGTCCACGTCACCCCGCCCCGACGCTATATATATATATATATATATTATTATACTAATATAATATATATATATATATATATATATATATATATATATATTATATATATTATATATACCGTTACGGGTAATTCAGGTCCATGTGGGCTATTCGGGACCACGTGGGGCATTTTGGCTCCAGTGGCTCAAAATAGCCATATACGATGTAAAAGTATAATCTTTACGATGTAAATTAATGATTTTTCACTGTACTTAGGTATTAATTTTTTATGAACTTGTAATTTAAGTCCATAATTTTTGTGATTTTTTCTTTCTTTTCTGAGCACTATAAAATCGGGTAAATTTTAAGCTTATTGCTAAGAATCATACAGGTCAAAATAATTGTACTACATTATTGTTACCAAGATATAGTACTTAAAAAATAGTTCATAACCTTAATGCATCGATTGAGTAATTCAGGCAAGAGATAAATTGTTATTATTATTGAAAATCATGTAAACAATGTGGCAACTTCGGTCCAGGTTTTAACAATTGTGCGTGGGGCATTCGGTCCACATTGTAAATCTTCAAATAAATTAAATTTTTTAATATACTCTTTTACAAACAAGATGTCCGAAATATATGTTTAACAATATTTTTACACTTTTTACAGCAAGATTTAGGTAGGTATAAGAGTTTTTTCAACTTAGGCCTATTAACCTAGTACAAATTTTTCAGCAAGACTGGTTCACTTACGCAAAGTGACACGGCATGGAAGAGGGTTCTGCTGATGCATGTTGCCAGACCCTTAAGCCATTTTTGTTCTTGCATTGGTTCTTACGAAGTAATATGCCTAAAACGTTCGAGTTTGCATTCGTTTTTGTTAAAGCCGTTTTGCGTTCGTTTTTGTCAAACACGCGCAAAATCGTAAAAAATTCTTATAAAATAACGCTCACCAAACGTAAAGAATTTCCTTAATTCTGTGTATTTAAAATAAAAAAGATATTGCAACCTTTACAGAAATTAATAACATTACAGTTCATTTTTGTCAAACACCGCAAAATCGTAAAAAAAACGCTCACACGTAAAGAATTTCCTTAATTTCTGTGTAATATAGTAATACAAGAATTAAGGAATTTCTTTTACGGTTTTTGAAGCATTTTTTACGATTTGGACATTTGACAACATTCGAATGCAAAACTCGAACATTTGATTGACTCATGAACTCAAAGAGTCTATATAAAATTGATATGATAGGCTCATTATATTTAAAGAGACCTAAAACGCTTGAGCTTTGTTCATTTTTGTCAAACAGCTTTGCGTTCATTTTCTGCTCAAACATCGCAAAATCGTAAAAAAACGCTCACAAACGTAAAGAATTTCCTAATCTGTATAATACAGAATATAAAAGAATAGCAACCTTACAGAATTAAGGAAATTCCTTCGTTAGGCAGCCTTTTTTTTACGATTTTGCGTTTGACAAAACGAATGCAAACTCGAACATTTTATTACTTTTTCGAACCCAATTTCTTAAATTAATATTGTAATACCATTATTTTCAAATGAAAACTGCATCATAATTATTAAATAAAACACTTTTATGAGGTTTCTTAGGGATGTGAAAATTGAAGAGGACCGAATTCCTGCCGCCCCCAAATCGTGGGGCAATTCGTCCACGTTAACTTATCGGCTTCTAACATATCCTATACTTATATATACATACAATTATACTAATTCTTTACTCCTAAAGATAACGATTAACATATAAAAAAAAAATTTACAAAAAAAAAAAATAAAATAAAGTCTCCATAAACCTTAGCATTTTGAGTACCCCTGTTTTGGACCGAACTGCCCACGTGTTTACAATAATATTAATTATATATATTTATATATATATATATATTATATATTTAAATATTATATATATATTATACTATATATCCTTTACTTTTTTTTTTTTTAAATCTTTTTTTATAAGAAAATAAATTAAAACTTTGAGAAGCTGTAACTTTTTTCCTAAAGATATTAGTCTTTTCCGTTTTTTTTTATTCTTCATTATTATTTTTTTAAAGTATATCCTGTGATTTTTATAAAAATCGGGGGTTAAGCCCTTCTGCGCTACTAATACCATATAAGTTTTGTTAATTATACACAGTAAATCCGTCTACTTAACTAAACTCATCATAAACTTACTGATTTTTTTAATGTAAAATTTAAATTTTTATTAACAACATTTGTCAACATTTTTCCTAGGAATATCAAAACAACTGATTTTTAAAAAAATATAATTTTTTTTATAGAATTTGTTGAACTCAATAATTAACCTATTTTATTTATGTAAATTAATAATAATAATAATAATAATAATAATAATAATAATAATAATAATAAATTTGATTTAATTGGGCTAGTAAAACTGAACTCGGATATACCTACTAATTTATGAATAAATCTTAAAACCTAAATTTGTTACTTGTTATATTTGTTACACATCAAGTTATATTCCAAATTTATATACATTAAACCTGAAAATCTTCCCCTTATTCCCATGTTAGCACTAGGCTATGTGAAATTATTTAGTCTACTAGCAAAGTACCAAGTCCGAGTTCAAGTCCTAACTCCAAATTATTAAAACTCATTTATTTCTATTATTCTCTACATTCTCTACTCCAGATTTGGGGTAGGGTGCACAATGCCTTTTCTTAGAAAAAATATTTAGGGTAAATATCTAGTAGCTATTTGATCTAAATATTTTCTGAAATAAAAATGTCAATAATAATACGTAAAATACGAAAAACAATGGTGGTCTGATTCACCCTTTCATCATTTTTATGGGGGCATGAAATCGAACCAAGTTAGGGCCCGTAATTTATGCCACTAATGACTATTTGGATATAAATTTTACTTTGCAGTTTAAACTAATAATACTCGAAGTGTTACACGTGAAAAAATATTAAATCCATCCACACTTTTTCATTTTATACTTAAAGTTAAAAAAAACTAACATTTTTCAAAAGTGAATTCTATTGAGGGCATTTTGTAACCTAATTTATTATATTTTTTAATATTAAAACTTTCTAGAATTAAAGATGATCTAAATAAAACTTGTAGTACTACCGCGTGGCTATTAAATGAGCAAAAATTTTTTAAATTTTATTAGAGTGGACTCGAATCACCCCTCGCTAAAGAGGAGGGGCGGTCACCCCGCCTGACAATATATATAATATATATATATATTTATATATATATATATATATTTATATATATAATATATATTATATTATATTTATATTATATATATATATATATTAGCGTCAACGGGTGACTCGGACCACTTTACAGGCATACATTGGTCCTCCCGACTTTCCCCTAATGCGCTTTTTGGATTTTTTTTTTTTGTAAATCATTGCCCTATGTACGTTCATTAAGCACACAAAAAGATATAAATGTAATTTCTTATAATAAAAGTTTTATTAAAGTTTGAATAACACCGAGTTAGCCTGCCCGTGGAGGGGTGAAGCGGACCACCATCTGCGGGTGACTCGGACCTCCTGTGTTTAAATTCGTCTTTTACGAATAATTTCAATTTTATATTTTAATTTTTAACTTGATATAATATTACTTTATCCTAATTTAAAATTCGTTAATCAGTATAAAAAGTCAATAATGCTAAAGTAAATAATGATAAAAACAAGGGTGGTCCGATTCACCCCCTCTCCCCCCAAAAATTTTGACACTTTTTGAATTCGTTTTTTATTAAAATTTCACTTTCTTAAAAATTCAGCATATTAAGTACCTTTTTATTTATTTAAATTAATTATAGTAATAAAAATGTCAATAATAAATAATAAAAAATATGAAAACAATGGTGGTCCGAGTCACCCCTCCATCAATTTTTACGGCTGGGTGAATCCGGACCAGTTAGGCCCCGTTTTGCCACTAATTTACTGTTTGGATGAAACATTTTCCTTTGCCAGTTTAAAGTTTTGAATACTCAAGTTTATTTCGTGTGGAAATTGCTCAATTGAAATAAAACATTATAACGAAGTTAAAAACACTCACATTTCAAGTTGAAATTCTATTTGAGGACATTTTGTACCCTAATTTCTAACATTTTTTTAAAAATATAAAACTTTCTAGAATTAAAATGAATCTAAATAACTTGTAGTACTACCGCGTGGCTTTTAAATGAGCGAAAAAAAAAAAAATTTTATTATTTTTTATTTCTATTAGAGTGGACCGAATCACCCCTCCTAAAGAGGCGGCCCCGGTCACTCGCCTGACGTATATATATATAATATATATATTTTATTATATCTTTAATGTGAAAAAATGGTCTTGCAAAATTATTAAATTTTGGTAATAGTTTATAAAGGTATCCTATGCAGATATTGATTATTTTTTTGAGTAATTCTATGTTTTCAGATTATCTTTGTTCCCTATTTTAAATATATTTGTTCAAACATTAAAAAAAAAAAATGAATGGATTTTGGAATAAACAAAAAAATAACAAATGGTTTTTATTACAAATAATTGATCAACTAATTGTGATGGAGCTTATCGATTTGGAAGAAATTAGATTAAAGCTATTTCATGAACTGAAACATTATCAAATTCAACGCCCACCTCTTGTTTGTTACATTTGTTCCATAGCATTTTTCAGAATATTTTAGATCAAATATTCAAAAAATATCAGGTTAATCTATAGCTCAGAGCCCTTCTGTGATGTTTCACAATTTTTGCAGAATTTACACTAGGCAAAAGCATTAAAAAAATAAACATAAATAAGCGTGTATAAAAGCGCATAATAGAACATGGACATTACAGCCGCTTTCGAATTTTGCACTTTTGCTAACGAAAATTTAGGAAAATGCTAAAGTTGAGTTCCATTTGTCAAACTTAGCACAAATTTAGGAAAATGCTAACAAAAAAATGTAAACGAATTTCCTATATTCTGTAAGGTTGCTCTTTCCAGTGCTTCGAATTTAAGGAAAATGCTAACAAAAGATGTAAACAAACAAGATGGCGGTATTAGGTCGTTTAAGGTTTTATTCATGAAATTAGCTTTAAATCCAATTTCTTCCAAATCGATACACTCCATCAAAATGGTTAATAAATTATTCGTAATAAAAAACATTTGTTATTTTTTTTTATTTCTGTTTATTCAAAACCCACGTGCTCCTCAAGACAGGCTGATCAAAATAATGTAAACAGAACGGTTCTATTATGCAGCGAAATTCGTGCTAAAACTGGATTAGCTTTCTTATCGAGCGTTAAGCACAAATGCAATCGAAAAACGCCTTTACCAAAAGTGTAATTTTTCTTACGAAAAATGTAAACAAAGGAAATGGTGGCAGAAAGCAGTCATGAAATTTTTTGGTAATAGTCCGTTTGAGGGTAATGTATGAACATCGATATTTTAAAAAAGATAATCGATTTCTTTAATTTTAACTGTTTTCGAAAATTTCTTAACAACGTGTCTTCGAAATGGCTTTGCAAAAAGTTTTTAATATTTTAGTTAACTTTTATATTAAGGATACTAAATATATCGTATCATTTCATAAAATAGATAAATATAGGTATAAGAGTATTGTTTACAATTGTCAGCTGATCCGACGGGCGCGGGCTCGGCCGTTTCCAGGTACTCAAATTTTCTATTCTCTGATTGGGTTAATGTAATTTTTTTCAATTCGAAGCGTTTCCGAGTCTCGTTTCCGAGTCGATTTTTGCACACGGGCTGCACTCGGGCTTCTGGAAACGCAGCTGTTAACGCCTTCTAGGAGAATTGGCATTTCGTTTAAGCGTCTTACCTCTTACGTCTATTACTGCGAATCCTGTGAAATGGATTCAAAATTTTCTCCAAGAACGGGAATTTAAGGTATCCATAAATGGAACAGAGTCAACCCCATACCAGATCACAAGAGGAGTCCCGCAAGGTTCTGTCCTCAGCCCAACCTTATTTTCAATACTGCTATCAGATTTAAAACAGGTTTCCCAAAACATCTTTGCATTTGCAGATGATATTGTTGCATATGTTACACATAAAGACTTGAATAGAGCCCAACTTGAGATGCAGAGAATAGCGGATGCCCTACAAAGGTGGACAATTAATTGGGGATTACAAATAAATCCAAACAAAAGCTCCTTAATGTGCTTCACAAAAAAGAGAATCCCCTTTATTCCCACCATATTGATAGAAAATGTAAGAGTAGAACATAAAACTAGGTTTAAGTTTCTAGGCCTCTTCTTTGATGCTCCACACTTAACTTGGAAACATCACATAGACTACTTAGTGGAAAACTGTATGAGAAGATTGAATATTATGAGAAGAATTTCTGGAACTTCATGGGGATCATCAAAGGAATCACTACTACATATATATACAAGCTATGTTCAAGGCAAAATAGACTATGGAAGCATCATTTATGGAGCTGCGGCATCCACAACCCTTAAGAAATTGGATACAATACAAAATACTGCACTAAGAATTGCCCTTGGGGCCTTCAGATCCTCACCAATAAAAGCTTTACAAATAGAATCAGGTTTACTATCTCTGGAACAAAGGAGACAGAAATTACTGATAAAGAAACTTATAAAAATAGCAACTGCTCCTAAGGACACTTATATGCATGAGATCATTAGTCAGTTCTTCAAAAATAAAAACAATTTCCACAAACAAAATTTCATAAGTAGGGCATACAGAGCTTCTCAAGAAGTGATGCCTTCCCTTCCGGAGATCACTCCAATAAAAAATATATCAATATTGCCCCCATATTCAAAATCTAATTTCAGATTCAACCAAGACATACACAAGAGCTGGAATAAAGGAGAGGCACCAATTAAAGCCAAATGCATGTTTAAAGATATTATACACCAAAAATATGAATCATTCCTTCAAATATTCACAGATGGTTCAAAGAAAATACATCCAGTTAAAACTACAAGTGCAGCTATATATATACCTGATCTCAAACTATCTCAAACATGGAAACTGGAAGGAAATCACTCTATCTTATTTGCAGAGCTATTTGCTATATACAAAGCCTTAACCTTCATGCTAGATTACTTACCTCCTCAAAAAGTAGTCATCTGTACTGACTCTCTGAGCTCTATTCACACTATTAAAGCAAAGAAAAATTTGGATTATAATAAAATCCATAAGTTAATCCAAGAATGTTTTAACAAAATGATTACCCAAAAGGAATGGGTTGTTCATCTTTTCTGGATACCATCGCACATAGGTATAAAAGATAATGAGATAGTTGATGCAGCTGCCCAAGTTGCACATGAAAATAGAGAAATTAGCATTTTCCCATTGGAAACTAAAGAATTAATGACTTTCGCTTATAATAAATTAAAAGATGAATACCAAAGAGAACATGAGGATTTTCTGAGTTTTCACCCACTAGGTCAATTTCACACAAGCAATGAAAAATTCTATTTACCTACAGAGAACAGGAAACTAAGTACTGCAATAACAAGGCTGTGCATAGGACATACAAAATTAAATGGTCATCTACATAAGATAAAAATGAAATTGTCACCCTCATGTCCACACTGTGCACACCCCAATGAAACAGTGGAGCATTTTCTTATGCAATGTCCACAATACCTATATGCAAGAAGTGTGCTTCAAAAGGAACTGGGAGCCCTGGGAGTCTCGGGTTTCAGTGTTAAAATAATTCTAGCATTAGAAAATGTTCCTCCCCAGAGTAGACAAAAAGCCTGGTACAACATACAGAAATTCCTGTGTAGAACTGGGAATTTAAATAGGATTTAATAAACACAATTAAATAGTTTGTGTTAATCAAAAATTTATATCTAGTATCAAACTAATTCTACTTTTCTTTCCTTTTCATGGAAAATATGGAATAATAAAAAACAATAAAAAAAAATGGGTAAAAGACAATCAAAAACCTGTTAAAGTCAATTAACTAAAAGATTACTTAAATCGTCAAGTGAGCAAATAGAAAATTGAAGAAGAAGCATAACGCAAAAGGAATGTCAGCCATGGCAAGGGACCGAAGCTGTCGACGACCATTACAACAACCCGAAGTAATATTATAGACGGTAGAAGCCACATGGGCCTATCGAGACTAGACTGTTCGTGTTTTTGTCCAACGTTTACTTAATCCTAGTTACTGAGCTGGAAAGATAGATACAGACACATGATTAAGCCACACACAATGGAGCAAGCAACACCACACCTATGAAGAAAAGAACTATTAACCACATAAATAAAATGTTACATTACTCTTACTTCTTCAAGATGTGAATCCTTATGTCTGCTAAGGAAGACGTCAATATATGGATATCGAACACAGTGTGGTTAAATCAGGTAAACAAAATGTGCCACACGAAAAATAAATAATAATGCTGCAATTGCCTAACTACAATATCATCAAAACCTAAAGAAAAATAATTAGAAGTATGGGAGAAAATACAGTTCATGATTAGAAGGCACATACATAAATAAATTACATACGGTACACCAAAATAAAATATACTAGAGGTGTACAGCCTTTAGATATATTAGAGTGGATCCAAATATATTAGGGTGAGTCTGGAGCTGCTGCGACAGCAACCCCAACATCGTAGTATCTGATATGACAATGAATATTTACAAATATTCATTGTTATATTCCAGGTAGTACTATTGTGGCATTTCTCACATGCCTCACATAATATGGTTGGCATTTTTCTGAGGACACAGTGCTCAGAAGAATGTGAATCATATCATTGTGAATCACTGTACCATAAGAATGCTGTATTCTCATGAATATTAACTTATTCATGGGAATGCTCATATTATGGGCACCATTAAAATGTACCATAATATGCTATATTCTCATGAATATTAAGTTTATTTCATAAGAGTGCTCACATATTAATGGGCATTCACTAAAAATTGACCACCTTTTTGAAATATTTCATGGCAGCTATATTATTCAATACAGCTTGGGTTTCGGTGGTATTTTTCATTTGTATCTTCAAGTACCAATTTTGTTGACTCTCAAAATAAATTTATTTTCTGGAAGTGGCTTCTTTCACCTCTCAACACATTTTTCATTGACGCCAAAGGTGGAGTCCTGGTATTAAAAAGTAGAAGCGACAACTACCACAACTGGAAGTCGTTTATAATATATTATTATATATTTATATATAGTAAATATATAGTAATATATATATATATATATATATATATATAATTATATATTATATATATCATATATGATATATATATATAATATATATTATAATTATATATATATATAAATATAATATTATACCTATAATATATTATAATATATATAAATATATATATATAATAATATTATATACATATATATCTATATATATATATATATAGATAATATATATAATTATATATATATAGTATATATATATTTATATATATATCCTTGTGAAATAATAAAAACAGGTTAAATATTTTGGGCTTTTTTTTTTTTTGACGAGTCGTGAAAAATCGAAATTTCAAGGTTACACCCATACTTAAATGTTTTTTCTCAAATTCAAACCTCTTAAATGATTTTTGATATAAAGAAAATAATTTAATGTGAAAAATAATTTTATCATTTTTGTGAAAAATGCAGTGTGAAATATTTTTTTTTTTGGGGTAAAACGGGTAGGTGCGTTTGTATAATGTAATTTAATTTTATTTTCTCGTACGTTTGTGACTTACTATTAATTAATAAATAAGTAATTACAAGTATTAAACGTGTTAAAAAATAAATTTGGTAAAAAAAACATGTAAAACTTAAACTTCTAACTAGCATAACTGACTATATTATTTTTTGGTAAAACTTACATTACTGTACGGCCGATTATCGTCGAAAACTACGATATTCTACAAGAAAATCCAATTACATATTAATCAGCGTATAAAAATTATCTGAAATGTTGTTAAAAAGAAAAAAAAAAAAAAAGAAAAAAATTATTAAATAAACATTTTTTTTTTTTTTCCTAAAAAATATGTAATTGGTTTTTTTTTAAGTACCGTAGGTCTCGAGATATTGGCGTACTATAATGTAAGGTTTGGCCTATTTTTTTTTACGTACATAATTATCAAAATATAATATATAATACACGGGTGTAATATAATACACACCTAGGTATTTATAACTCTATTTATATTAATAAGGAAAAATATTATTAATCAAAGTAAAAAAAAAAAAATTACTTTATAACGGGAATCTAAGTAAATTATAGTTACCAGTTTTACCCCGTCACCAGTTTTACCCCTACCCGTTTTACCCCAAAAGTGAAACCACTTAATAACTTAAAAAATAATATCACTAAATGCAATTACATACATGGAAACTTAATTTTACAACTTTCTATATGCTGTTAATGCGAAATGATGATCTCTTCAGTCTTAGAGATTGTACAGACCTTACATATTTTGCAATACTTCTTAAAAAAAAAAAATTTTCAAATGGGGAAATTTTTTTGAACTAGTTTTAATTTATTGGATTTGATTTGGAAGGAACCCCCAAAAATGTCATTTATCTAACAAAAATAAATTGCCTCAATTTCTTAAACTGGTTGCCATTTATGAAAAATATAGCACATTTCTTAATTTACCCGTTTTCCCCACCGAAACCAGTTTTCCTCCATTGACCGGTATATATATATATATATATATAATATATATATATATTAATATATAATATATATAATATATATATATATATATATCATATATATATGGTTGAAGTCTAGAACGTATGTCGCACAACGAAAGTTAAAGTAATGAACTAAATATTTTGAGAAATTTAATTTTTTACCTTTTTTTTTGTGTAAATATAAAAACACGAAAAAAAGAACAATAATACTTTCTGAAAAATGAGCTTCACTTATATATATATATATATATATATATATATATATTATATATATAAGATTATATATATATATATATATATATATATATATATATATATAATATATAATATATAGCTAATCATATATATATTATATATACTATATATTATATATATTATTATATATATATATAATATATTATAATATATATATAATATAATATATATATAAAATATCATAATATAATATATATATACCTATATATATATATATACTGTATATCTATATTATATATATATATAATATATATATATATAGAATATATATATTATGATATATAATATATATATATTATATAGATACAGGGTGGTTTTACGCAATAGGTGCGGAGACAAAATTTGGGAGATATTATCTTGTACAATTATCAGCCTTGTTGTCCTTAAATTAAAGGTTACCTGTAAAGTTCTTTCATTCTAGTAGGTAAAATGAGTTAGAAAAGGTCAAAAGGGTATGATTGAATATTGGTGTTTATGTTCCGTAGATGTGAAGAGTTGGCTACGGAAACTCTGCAACATAAAGTAGGTAAACTATAGAACAGGTAATTGCTGTCTCTTAATATTGAACACCCGCTAACCAGGTTGCTTGAATAGGTACCACCTTATTATGAGATAGGATGAATATATACTAGGAGATATTGTTCGATAGTATTCGAGCAATATTAACTTCCGGACAATCTGGAATAACAAGCAATAACAATATAATACAAATAATATGCGAATATATAATAATATCCTAATATTAACTAATAACAATATTTGCCTAATAAAAAAATTATTTTAATAATATTACTATGATAATAGGTAATATATACGAAGGTAAACAGGAATAAAATAAACAAAAGTATAAATAAATAATAATAATAATAATAATAATATAATTAATAATAAAACAAATAGTAATATTTACTAATAAAATAATAAAAAATAAGAAATTATTAATAAAATTAATAAATAAAAATAAAAATAATAATAATAATAATAATAATAATACATAGATATTTATACTATAATAAAATAATAATAATAATAATAAATAATAATAATAATAATAATAATCAATTATAATAATCGTAATCAATAATGATAATATAATAATAATAATAATAATAATAATATAATAGAATAATAATAATAATAAATATAATAATATAATATATAATAATAATAATAATATAATAAAATAGATAAAAATAAAAATAATAATAATAATGATAACTAAAAAATAATTGATAATAATAATAATAAAATATAATAATAATATAATAAAAATAATATATTATAAATGTTTAGAATATATAATTATAAGGAAATAAAATAATAATAATAATAATAATAATAATAATAATAATAATAATAATAATAATAGATGATAATAATATAATAAGATAATTAATAATAATAATAATGATAATAATAATAATAATACAATAATTAATAATAATAATAATAATAATAATAATTAATAATAATAATAATAAAAAAATAATAATTAATAATAATAATAATAATAATAATAACAATAAGTAATAATAATACATTAATAATATAATATAATAATAATAATAATAACCACATCTAATGGAACATAAACACCAAAATATTTTCAATCATACATTCTTGCACCTTCCTAACTTCATTTACTACTAATGAAGGAACTTTACAAGTAACTTTATTTAAAACAAAACACTTGTAATGGTACAAAGATAATAAGATAATATCCTCAATTTTGTCCCCTAATTTCGTAAACACCCTGTATATGATATATTATATATATATTATATATATATATATTATAGTATGGTGATAATTTGGTTAAAACCACTATCACAATCCTAAATCTCAAAACTACAATAGCTACAGGTAAAAGGAATACATTGTTGGAATCCTGGCAAAATTTAATTGCGGAAACTGTATACAAAAAAAAAAGAAAAAAAATCAACAACCAATACCTTCAAATAAACATTTCTTGGAATTCCTTGTAAATTATTTTAGTTAGGAAATGTATAAAAAAAATAATAAAATAAATAAAATAAATACTGGCTATTTTTTTTTTTTTAGGAAGCAGGGGACATAATATATATTCGTCGTATATATATATATATATAAATATATATTATAATATATAATATAATATAATATATATATATATAGTATATAATATATATATATTATATATATATACATATAGCGTATTATATATTATAGTAATATATATATATATATATATATATATATTATATATATATATAATAATATAATATATACTATATATTATAATATAATATATATATATTATATATTATATATATTATATAATAATAATAATAGTATATATAATATATTATTTGTAAAGGTATTACACGGCAATTGTAGGGGCTCGAGCCGATGGGAACACAGGGGGGGACGTTTTCATACCCCGTAGGGGAGGGCGGAGAACCCCCGCGACACCCAAAACCAAAGAGCGGGGGTCCGGAGACCCTCCCCGGAGGGGGGGAAATTAGTCCTACCCCCCGATTTAAAAATAGTTTCCCCCCGCCCGGTAAGGCCCGCGAACCCCGACTCCTGCCCATCGTGCAGTAACCCTTGGGGTATGTCTTTAGTAAAAAAAATAAAAAAAGCAAAATTTAATGTCTAATTTATTTAACGAGTTAGCTAACCAATAAAAGGGTCTCTCTAATAGCTCTCTAAGTCATATTAAACTATAATATTAACAATAATTTTTTATTTTAAATTTTTTTTTTTTTTTTACATTTTCCTATCAAAAAATTTTCCAAGGATTCCAAAAATGTATTCCTTTTCGCTGTAGCTTATGTTTTTTATATATATTAATATATTTTTTTTTTTTTTTTTTTTTTTTTATTTTTTTTTTTACATTTTCCGCACTAAAATGACCAGTCATCCAGCAATGTATCTTTTCCTGTAGCTATTGTAAGTTTTGAGATATGAGGTTGTGGCTTTAAAACCCAAATTTCACCTAATTATGCTTTAAAAACTTTAGTTACATAAGTCAAATTTAACAAGAAAATAAATTGCTCGATAAGCCTAATTTTTGTTCGCCTGTGAGGTGAAAGTGAAAACAAATTATATATCAATTCTTTTACACTTTTGTTTTCATTTAATTTTTAAACTTTTTTTTTTCCAAAGAGATTATATATTTCCAAAATGATAGTATCGTTTTCATAGTGCGACACACGTTCTAGACATTTACCTATATATATATTATAATATAATTATATATATATATATAATATATATAATTTACTATGATATATGTATATATATAATATATATAATATATATTATATATATATATCGTATATATATTATATTATATATATAATATTATATATATATATATAATATATTATATATATATATCTATATATGTATAGTATATATATATATATATATTAATAATATATATATATATTATATATATATTATATATATATATATATATATATATATATATATATATAATATATATCTATTATATATATATACGGTATATATATATATATAAGCTATATATATATAATATTATATATAATATATATAATATATATATATAATATATATATATAATATAATATATATATATATATAAATATAATATATATATTATATATAATATAATATAATATATAATATATATATATATGATATATATTATATATATATATATTATATATATGTTCTCCTACTGACAAATCTTTCTGGCCTCTTGCCAAAAACATCTCTAACAACAATTGTAAATCTGCCTTTCCTCCTCTTATTCGATCTGATGGTATGGTTCTGTTGCTAATTCTCCAACTAAAGCGGCCAATCGTCTTCGGTCCTCCTAATCTTTCCCTCAAACTCAACCCGGACAATTCTGGCAATTCCTCTTCCTCTCTCAGGTGTCCTATTTGCCTTGCGTGTGATTACATTTTGATCAAGGCATGGGCTCCTGATCTATGAATCGTATGAACGTTAGGGAAGGCGGAGCGCCCGATGGCGTTTCTCCCCAGTTTTGAGGGAGTGTGCTTCCGTGCTGACCCCACCCTCGTTCAACTATATTCTCTGTTTCAATACCAACACTTTCCTTCAGTAATGGAAGCACGCACATGTCCAACCTATTCCGAAAAAAAGGAAGCCGCTCTGATTTTTCTAACTATCGCCCTATAGCTCTCACTTGTATTCTATCCAAGATCTTTGAAACCCTTCTCAACACTCATTTCTTAAAACATCTGGAATCTCATTCACTTCTTTCTGATCGCCAGTATGGCTTCATGCTCGAGGTCACTGGCGATATACTTTCCTATCTACTGATTTATGGTTTTACGCTCTTAGGAACTATGGGGAGACTTGCGTGGTGGCGCTTGAAAAACTCCAAAGCATTTGACTGGGAATGGCATGCATCACTGCTTTCCAAGCTCCTCTCCTTTGGGTTTCCTCCTTCTCTTTGCTTACTTATGTCTAGTTTTCTTTCAAATCGCTCAATATCGGCGTTGTTGACGGGCGAAACGTCTTTTTCGTGTCAAAGCTGGTTGTTCCTCATGGATCTACCTTACTCCTACTTTATTCCTGACTTTTCAGTAATGATTCTCACCTTCACATCTACTCTATCCACCCATATGCTGATGACTCGATCCTTCAAATTTTTTGCTTCGAACCATTTCCAATTACTACTCCCTCTTTTACTCTAGAATTGCCTCTCATCTTAATCTTTTCCGATTTCAATTCTGCGTGATTCTGATAAATTTCCGGTTGGGGGTCGGCTCAACCTTGTGAAATTCAATTCTTTAAAAAAACAACTACCGCAAATCTCCCTCTCTAAGGCACCTTTTAACTTTCTTACCTCTCAACGGTATCTAATATCATCTCTAAGTTTGACAAATATTATAATCCTTTGGCTTTACATAAACAAAAAATGTTTTGAAACCTCAAATCACAGTGGTTGCTAGGGCGGTCCTCAAAGAAAGTGGATCAGTTCTTGTTTAAACTGTCAGACTTTTTCCTCTTCTAAGTTACTCCAGTTATAGCAAGGCCTCATCCCGCCCTTGTAATGGAGTACTGCTCTTATTAGTCTGGGAAGGTCTGCTGGTTTCACCCAGTTTTTGGAAATAGAGTCCGAGTTCCAAAGGCCAAAAGGCCTTTATAACTGTTTCTTGATACTTTCCACTTACTAACCCTCTATTCTTTGCGGCGTCGATGTTGGTGCACTATCACTTTTCTAAGGTACTCGGGCAGTGACAGGTGCTATGGGGGAAACTTATCCATCGTGTAACCAACCAACCTTTACGACGCGCGTCTCTGTAACACAAATGGTGCTGTATCTCTGCTCATGAGTTTTGTGTTGTTTTTATGTAACTCAAGGCTAGTTCAGGCTGCAGTGCTTCCTTCCTTCTCTGCCACCTCTGTTCTGATCGAATTCCTCTTCCATCTTGTGTTTCCTGCTGAATTTGTAAATATCTCACTTAACGCCTGCATCTGTTTTAATCTTGCCGTAATTTACTTAGTGGTGAATCTTTTGGATGTGTACAATACCCCCTCCTTGATAGGGTCCTGCCCGTGAGTGGTGGTGACAACTAAATATATATTATATATATATATATATATATATAATTATATATATAGATATAATATTATATAATATATATATAATATATATATTATATAATATATATATATATATATATATATAATGATATATATTATATATATATATATATATATATGGTATGTATATATCTATATTTGAATCGGTTCATATTTTCTGAAAAAATTTTCTAAGTTCAAAAAAATTTCTAAGTTCAGAAAAGTTAAGTTAAGTTAAGTTAGTTATAGTTTTTTAAGAAAATTCTTTAATGGCAAGCTTCTGGCATAATCCCAGAAGCTTGCAACTAAAGAATTTTCCTTAAAAAACTTAACTTAACTTAACTTTTCTGAACTTAGAAATTTTTTGAAAACTTAGAAAATTTTTTCAGAAAATGAACTGATTCAGATAGTAGAACTTTACCCATATATATACCGTAAAATGGGGGAAAACCGGTCAAAAATCGCTGTTTTTTTTTTTTAATAAATCATGGAAAGAATCGAAATTTTCAAGTTATTACTCTATACTTAATAGTTTTCCACATTCTAGAGTGTGCCTTAATGTTCTTAGAATATGAAAGAATAAAAATCTCGAAACTGAATATTTAAAAAAAAAATTTTTGAAAAAATTTGCCATTTTCAAAAATTGAATTCGGGAAAAAACGGTCAGTGGCGTCGGGAAAAGCCGGTCATTAAATATTATTTCTTTTGTGCTTGTCCAAAACCTAATTAAATTAATAATTTATTATGTTAAAGTAGGTTCAAATAAGATTATGGAATTAATTTGGATTGAAAAACCAATCTGTTAATAGTTTTATTACATTTTGCAAACGTTGATTTTTACAAAATTTGAAATTTTTTTTTCAATTTTTTCAAATGCTAAAATAAGCATTGGACAAAAATTGAATCATGACAATAAGTTTTTTAAATAAATTTTCTAAAATAATAAATAATATTCAACTTTTTAAACAATTAAATTGGCAACTTTATATTTAACGTGTAGGCTAGGTACTGCACATTTCACGTGAACTTTTTAAACGAAATATTGTTCACAATATTATAATTTAAATTATGAAAATCAATTTGTTATTACTATTAATAGTAATTAAAATTGATTGTCATTGCAACTTTTACAAAAATAGGCTTTTTTTTTTTTTTTTTTTTTTTTTTTTTTTTTTTTTTTTATATCAGTATGGTACGCACATTTCACTAACTTTTTTTTATCTTACAACTAGATAGAGAGGAATATGTATAGAAAACGGTCTAAAGCAAATGTCTATATTGCTACCAATCCATAAAAAATTAGAAACATAAATATTAATTGAAAACTAAAAAAAAAATGACATTTTTTTTCAAGTTTATACTGACCGGCTATTTCGCGATGCCCGATAGCCGGTTTTTCCCCGAAATTGAAAAAACTTAAATAACTTAAAAATAACTTAATATTTTTAAATTTTTTACATGGAAAAATGTTTAAAAATAGACCTTCC
>JABUQX010118461.1:0-2500 GCA_015478945.1 Trachelipus rathkii
TACTATATATATAACTATATACTATTATATATATTATATATATAATTATATATATAGTAATATATATTTATTATATAGATATAGTATAATATATTATAATATATATATATATATATATATATGATTATATATATATCATTGATTGTTTTCTTAGAGTTCAGTTATAAAATGAAAAAAATTGAATGAACCTATTTTGTTTTTTTTGTTTTTTTTTGTTATGTTTTATTTTTTTTTTTTTGCTGGGTTTTTTAAAAAGAAAGGAATCCCCCCTTCTTCCCCTGCATCTTACGCGGCAAACCACCAGCTCCTTTCCCCTAATCTTCTGTAAGTTGTGGCTTCTAATTATGTTATTTAACCTAACTTGTGCCCATTTTGTTGATGTTAAAATAATGAAATGTAGCAGTTGAATTTTTAATTGAGAAGTCGATAGGTTTAAAATTTTTTTAAAATTTAAGATTTTTCTCAGCCTACTGTAACTTTTACTCTGTTAACATTTTTCATATTAAACTTGGTCGATATCATTGGAAATTGATTTGTTTTGCAAGACCTGTTGCTAGACTCTTTAAAGTTGATATAATGCCTGTTATCTTTTTATGATGGGCGTTGGGTGGTGGTTTGGGGAGGGAATAAGTCTACGCATATTACGTCTCCTCCATGCAATATCTTCTGACGATTCATTTTATCAATTTTTACCACCGCCATGGTCAAATGTTTCCTACCGTGGCAGTCTTCTACAAGTTTATTGATTGTACCTTCTTTTTTCATTACTACTTGATAAGTGATGGGACTATGAACGGTATTGAGTTATAGGAAGAATCTTTTAATTTTTCTTGATTCGGAAATCGGAAAGCAAATTTTGCGGTTAGAATCGCGGAATGGAGAATTACTTTGACAGTACGATGAATCGGCACCAAGAACGAAAGATCTACATCCGGGAAAATTTGGAATTTCTCAATTCTAGGGATCGGAAATTATTTTGGCATCGTCCTATTACTACTACTTGAAGGGGGGAGGGTGGGGGAGGGGGGGGCGGGGGGGGGGGAATTGATATTTTATTTTTTTACGACTTGCTTTAATGTATCGAATAGAGGGCGACTTCATCTTTTGAGGGTCATTGGGTTCGATTCCAAAATATACAACATTAACATATAAGGTTAAAATATTTAGATAAAAACAAACGCATGATCAAATCTCACATTGTCACAGATTTCCTTCCCAAATAATGAATGAAAAAATAAATTATAAAAAGAAAATAAAATTAATAATATAATAATAATAATAATAATAATATAATAATAATATAAAAATAAAATAATTAAGTAAATAATATATATATTAAAAAAAAAAAGTGGTTTAAAAATTGGACAACACTAACTTCCGCCATTTTTAAATTTATAGTAATTTTTGATGAGATTAAATTTAGCTGTAGATCGCATTTTCTATAGTTTTTTTTTTTTTTTTTTTTTCTACCAAAAAAAAAAAAAAATTGCATTTCTTTATCTAGAGAAAAAAAAAAAAAAATAAAAAAAAAAAAAAACAAAAAAAAAAAAAAAAAAAAATTACAGAAATACTGATTAAGAAATTTATAACCTCGGTATTGGATGCTCTGGTTTAACTGTTTGAAGTGTTGGTGCCGGGTTGCAATTAAGATGGGGTGTCCATGTATTGTACTTTGATACCATCAGATAAAAGAAAATTGAAGTTTTTAAATTTATCTTATATTCTTGGTTTACTATTTTCTTTCCGGTATATTAATTGATTATGTGATTTTTTAACTAACGGTTTTTGTAACTTTTTAAAACAGTCTTATTAATATTGAATAAACTATTTATACCTAAAAACCATCCGTTCCGCATCCGGCATGCGCAAATATTGAAAACTGAACATCCCCGGTGCACTTTATTATTATATATATATATATAATTAATATATATATAATATATATATATATAATATTATTAGTTATATATAATATTAAAAATATATATATATATATCTATATATATATTTATAATTATATATATATATATATATATATATTTGATGTTATTTTCAAAGGACAAGGTGGTAAATAATGAAAACTGTATCTAATTTAGAATGGAATATAATATATATATATATATATATATATATATATATATATATAATATATATATATATATAAAATATATATATATAATATATTATCAATATATATATATATATATATATATATATATATATATGAGACGATTTGCAAAATAGAGAGGTTATAAAACTGATATCCAGGATAGGAAGATGAGTCGTTTTTTTGTTGAAAGGGCAATGGACCATTGATAACTTATTTTTTGGAGTTGAAGGGAAGATATTCGAGTACTTTGCTATTGAATGTTTACTTTTTTTTGGGGGGGGGGAAGGGGATTGCGTATAAAACAATGAAAAGTAATGTGTTTGGTGCTGGGGATCGCTTAGATGTATCTAGGAGGTGGTTCTTAGGGCATGAACCCCCTCCAGATTGCCA
>JABUQX010118461.1:7500-17500 GCA_015478945.1 Trachelipus rathkii
TATATTATAATTTTAATAATATCTTTATATTTTTATTATTATAATATTTATATATATATATATACATATATTATATATATATATATATATATATATATATATATATATATATATATATATATATATATAGGTGTACTAGATGTGATGTAGATAGAGATGGTATCAAAGTGAAAAGTATGATTGATTTTGTGTTGGTGAAGATAGAGATATTGAAGTATGTGATGGATGCTAAATCAGTGAGAGGGTTGGGGGATGGGAATATCAGATTATTATGTTTTTTTTATGCAACCTTAGCAATAAGTTAGGGGGGGGGGCAAGGATGGAGAGGAATGAAATAAAGAAGAAGTTTGGGAGAATTAGGAGTGAGAAGTTAAGTGAACAAGGTTATAAGGAAAATCATGTGAGAGCACTTACAAATAAATCATTTGAATATGAATAAGATGAAACTTAACAAATTTGGACGCAAATGAAGGAAGCCTTTGTTAATCGTACATGATAAGTATGTGGATGTGCTAAAGTAGAATGGAAGAATGTCAATAGTGAGCGGTGGATTGAAGAAGTGATACAAGCTGTTTTAAAGTTTCATATGTAGGAGGAAAAAAGAGGTAAATGAACAGTTTGGGAGTAGGGTGAATGAGGACTTACAAGGGAATAGGAAGCTCTTCTGGAAAGAAGTACGAATGGTTAAGAATGAGAGTAAGGGTAATATTCATAGAATATTAAATAGGGATGGTACTTGCGTGACTGAGGAAGGGGATGTAAGAAAAGCGTGCAGGGAAGAAAATCTGCATAATATTGGCAGAGATAAAGAGGTGATAGTGAATGTGTGTGTATGGTTTTTATGATGTAAGAAGAAATAGGTAATTTGGGATGAGGTAATAGGTAGAGTGAGAAGTTGAAGAATGGTAAATCAGCATGTATAGATGTAATTACTGGTGAAATGATTAAGAATGAGGGCGAGATTGTGATTGACTGACTGATTATGGGAGTTGTTTAACAAAGCTTTTGTGGAGTGTATAGTTCCGAAGGATTGGAGGACAGCAGTAATAGGGAGAAAAGTGGAACTGTAGGAACCATAGGGGAATTATTTTATTGAGAGTTGTAGGGAAGATAAATGCTGATATTTTGGTTGGAAGAGTGTGTCTAGTGATTGGCGAGGAACAAGGTTAGAAGTGGTAGAGGATGTGTAGATCAAATATTCACATTGAAACAAATGATTGAGAAATTAAGAGAGAAGAAGAATAAATTGTATTTATGTTTTGTGGACGTGCAACGGGCGTATGACAGTATTAATAGTTAAGCTATGTGGCAGGTGTTAGTAATGTATGATGTTATATGTAGGCTTCTGAATGGAATCAAAAATATGTATGTCGATAATGAAGCATGTTTAAGAATAAATGGAATATAAAGTGAATGATTTTAATATTACTAGTGGAGTGGGGCAGGGATGTGTTATCTCCTTGGCTATTTAGTTTGTATATGGATGGGGTTATGAAAGAATTAGATGTACGGATGGTAGGGGTAGGTGCTAAAATAATGGTGAATGGAAGGAAATGGAGGTTGCCCTGTTAATTGTACCCTGATGATTTGGTTTTGTGTTGCGAATCTGAAGAAAGTTTGAGAGGATTGGTAGAGGCGTTTGACAAGGTGTAGATAAGAGTAAGGTGAGGATAGTGAGTGAGGAGAGCTCTCTGTGTGAAATCATGTTGGATGGTGAGCAATTGGATGAAAAGGGAACCGATAATGCAGAGTGTAGTAGGAAAGTTGTAAATAGTGGGAAGGTGGCTGTTGCAATTAAACCCTTGGTGAATGCAAAGGGCCTAACTTTTGAGTGAGCTTGGGTTTTGCATCAAGGTATGTTGTTACCTGTGTTAATGTATAATAGTGAAACTATGGTGTTTCATGAGAGGTTTAGATCTAAGGTAGAGTCTGTTCAGATGGACAATCTTAAGGGCGGTTTAGGTTTATGCTCTCTCCTCGCTGAGTTGATAAAATGAAAAATGAACGCTTTAGGGAGTTGTGTGGTGTGAAGGAAAGCGTTAATGAGAGAATAAATAAGTATATTAAGATGGTTTAGTCATATGGAAAGGATTGATAATAATCGGTTTGTTTAGCAGACATATAGTGGTGAGTGTGCTGTGAATTGACTGGCTTTGAGACCGAAGAAAAAGTGGATTGATTTATGACGGAGTGTGTGAAAGAAAGGAATGTGTTTAGTAGAAGCGATAAGAAAGAAGCGTAATAGAGGTGAATGGCGGGGTTTTGTGAGGGGTATGGTTTTCGGCTTGGCCCAATATATGAGCCCTACATTGACGAGATGCCACAGTGGTGGTAGTCCTTCGTTGTGTTGTGAAGCCCTAGGGTGGATATTTGGCTGCTACGGGCTCGCACGTAAGGGTATGAATGAAAGGTAGGGGGTGTGGGCCTTTTCTTTCGACTTACGTCATGTTTTTCTACTTACCTATTTTATTTCCGTGCGTGTTATGCACCCTACTCCCATCTGTGCGAAGTGAAGGGTGGATGAAGAAATATATATATATATATATATATATATATATATATATATATATATATATATATATATATATATATATATATATATATATATATATATATATATATATATATATATATATATATCAAGAAATTAAAACTTTTAACTCAGGAAGATTTTTTTTTCATTTGGATTAACTTTAAGGGAAAAAAATTGCCAAAGTAAAAAATTTGAGCAAAAATAGGGTAACCTTTTTTTTTTTTAGTTTTGTTCACATATTCCGAATGTAAGAGCCTGTGTGTGAGTGTTTATGTGTGTGTTTTATTTTCTGTGGTAGTTTCTAATGGGGACTAGCATAAATGGTCGACAAGGAAAATGGTCGTCATGATATCAAAAAAATTTTCCGTACAGCCCGCCGCAAGGGTTAGGTTAGGTTAGGTTAAGTTAAGTTGTTAGGTTAAGTTAGGTTAGGTTAGTTTTGTTGGATTCGTTAGAGAAACTCTAAATAATCAGATTATTTTTTTTTTTACAAATGTCGACCATTTGGCCTGTCCATCATTTGTCCTGTCGACCATTTGAGACTAGCTTCCTCCTAATATGGTTTTAATTTAAATGTTTAATTTTTCTTTAAAGTTGATTGGGGAGATTGAAGAGTTAGCTGGCCGACTCACTGGTTCTTAAGGTGCGGTGCGGTGCGGTACGTGGTGCAGTGCCCAAATTTCCAGTGCTGGGCCAGCCCTACTTAGAGGATAGATATTTATAATGTTAATGTAACAGGTAGTGTGTAACTTGTTCATTTGGAGTTTAAAAATAGCAAAAAAAGTTTTTTTTTTTTTTTTTTTTTTTTTAATATTAAATATGAATATTTATATACTGTATATATGGTTATATAAAATTAAAATATAAATAGTTTAAAAAAAAAACTAACATAGTTTTGTTGTTCCTAAAATTTAAAAACATTTCATTTCTTACTCAGTTTCTGATAACGCGAACAAAAATGGGCTGTTTTATATATATATATATATATATATATATATATAATATATATATATACTATATATATAATATCTATATCTTTTCGTTCTATATATATATATATAAATATATATATATATATTAAAATTTTTATATATTATATACTCTGTATAAAATAATATTAATATATATAGTATATATATATATATAAGATATATATATATATATATATATATATATATATATAATTTCAATATATATAATTCAATATTTTTCCAGTTGCACATTTGAATGTTTATAAAGGTGATATATTGTAAGATTGTTTCCCCTCACCCGAGATCTTCCCTTCTCTTCTTCCTCCTCCTCCTACTCCTTCCTCTTTCTCCCTTTTTTCCCCCTTTTTGTAATATATTTTTATTAATTATGTATGTAAAGTATGTGTAACCTCTGCGGATGGAGATTTCTTACTGACTACCTGACTTGCATTAATTATTTGCAACATATGTCCCTTGTATGCGTTTAAAATATTTACTTTTAAGTAAAGTTAGTCGAACACCGTATTTTTCCGGACCGCACCGCACCGGAAAACTTAAATTGTGTGCCGGCATCGTACCAAAACTGAGTGTGCCACGCACACCAACAATGGTTTATGAACTATAGTTGGTAGTATGAGGTATGTTAGGGGATGGATGATGCAGATAATCTTTTTAATTATATTTATTAAGGAGTGTTATGTAAAATGTATTATTTTTTATTTTAATTTTTTTTTAAGAGGACCATGCGATATGTTGGGTAATGATGAAACTAGCGGCCCCGCAGACCTCGTTTTGCTGTTTTGCTGGGGGAAGGGAGGGGGCGACCATTAATGTGATATATAGACTCTATATCATTCTAGGATCAAGGGGACCCCTGCATTCGTTTTTGCGGGGGGGGGGGGGGGGTTCCCAGCACTTAGCCTATACTCCGTTATAGGGTTATAGGGTATTGAAACCCCGAATTTCCAATTTCAGGAACCCATCATTTCATGACCAATAATAATAATAACAATAATAATAATAATAATAATAATAATAATAATAATAATAATAATAATAATAATAATAATTAATCAGAAACAGAAAAATCTTTATTTAGAAAAGAAAAATTAAACATTCATTTACATAGTCCAATATTTTACAATTTCTTTATACCAATTAATTATAATAACGTAAAGTAATTTTCCTAGTATCTGAAATATATATAATAATAATTAATAATAATAATAATAATAATAATAATAATAATAATAATAATAATAATAATAATAATAATAATAATAATAATAATAATAATTAGTAATAATAATAATAATAATAGATAGATAGATAGATAGATAGATAGATAGATAGGATAGATAGACAGAAGATAGATAGATAGATAGAAATGAAATTACGTGAATAAAAAGAGGTTAATAAAGTATAAAATCGAACTTGCGTAAAAATTATTATATATATACATATATATATATATATATATATATATATATAGTATATATATATATATAGTATATATATATATATATATATATATATATATTATATATATATATATATATATATATATATATATATATATTATATATATATATATTATATATATATATTCCAGTTATATAAGGGTCTTATTCGCCCCTGTATGGAATATGTTTCCCACATCTTGGGGTGGATCCGGTTCCACCCTCCTTTTGGATAGAGTTTGAAGCTAAGGCTAAGAGGCTTATAAACTGCTCCCATACTTTCTGACTCCTTGACCCTCTTTCTCTTGCGTCGTGACGTTTGGTGCCCTATTCTCTATTTATATAAGGTATTACACGGCGGTGCTTTTAGAGGAATTTGACCTCTCGCATTCCTCCACCACTTCGTCGCCTCGAAACACAAGAGGTGCCTTGTTCTCACATGAAAATTGTGTGAATATTGGACACTCAAGGATCACTCGTTGTGGTACCTCCTCCTTTCCAGCCAACATCTGTTTTGGGGAACTCCTTGCCTTCTTCCATTTTCCCTGCAATATTCAATCTTCCTCTATTTTAAGTCCTACGCGTCTGCGCCACCTGAGGGAATTGCGTTAGGCAAGGGACAGGGGGGGTTTACTTTCTTTTATTTATTTTGTTTTTCTTTTTAAATATTTTTTTTTTTGCCACCTCCTTTTGAAAAGGGCCCTCCCCGTGAGTGGTGTGTTTTCAGCTAATCATATATATATATTATATATATATATTATAAATATATATATATATATATATATATTATATTATATATATATATATATATATATATATATATATATATATATATATATATATATATATATATATATATATATATATATAACACGACTCGTTGGCATACCCCTATACAAGGAGGGGTTTAAAATAAATTATATATCATATATATATATATATATATATATATACTATATATATATATATATATATAATATATAATATATAATATGTTTTTATATATATATATATATATATATATGTAATGTTTGCTATTGTTGTTGCTATTATAGCTTTTTTCTTTCTAATGTTGTGATTGGAATTTCAATTTTGCAGCGGAAGAAGAGAGGGCAGTGAAATCGATGGCGACGAAGCCACATCCGTCCTCCGAATTCCTCAGGATTTACGCAGAACACAGCAAATTTCCTATTCTCTACAAGGTCGAATTCGAGGTAAGGTAAATAAGATGGTCGTCGTAAATGGCCATGGGATTGAATGAGAGAAGCAGATTGGCTTTTTTTTTCTTTGTATTTTTGTATTTTTTTTTCATTTCTGTACGAACAAAGAAGAGAGAGATAGATGCTAAAGATAGATTGTTTCATATTTGAATGAGAAGTAGATTATATTTTTTTTCTTTTTTGATTTTGAGCAGAAAAAAAAGATATGCTAAGGTAGATTGGTTCTGATTTGGATGGAAGAGATGAACGTGGTAATATTGATTTTCCTTCCCTATATCTTGAATATGATTGACCGTTTTGAATGAGCTAAATGTAGTTGTAAATTTCTTCCATAAATATATTTTAAATTATGGTATTTCCTAAATATATATATATATATATAATATATATATATATATAATAAAATATTATATATATTATATTTAATAATAATAATTTATTTAATTATATTTAGGGCCTGTTAATGATAAGGGCGAGTTATATCATATATAGATAATTAGGTTTATTTGTTTTATTTCTTATATATAATATATATATATATATATATATATATATCTATTACTTATATATATGTACTTTATTCTATATAATTAATATTATTATTTTTTGTACGTGATCTGTGTGTGTTTGTTGTGTGGGTACAGGTCGAGTAGTTTATTTTATATTTTATATTATAATAAATAAAATATATATACTATACTATAATATAATACAATTCTGTGGGTTTTTTGGGTGGGCTGTGTATGGTCGAATAATATATAAACATCGAAAGGTGTTGAGATCTGTTATGTAATACTTAATTAGTAAGGGGTGTCAATATTTGCGATGTGCTTTGAGCCAAAGATTATACTGTTTTTTTATCACATGAATGATTTTATGGCGGAGCGTTTGAGGAAGAAAATTATACTTATCAGCCAACTTGAGATTTTTCATAAACAATGTATTTTTAAGATAAGACGGAGTGTTGAAAATGTTTATACAAATTTCTGAAATTACGATTAGTATATATATATATATATATATGATATATATATACTAATAGCATAACTAATAGGCTGAGGAGTTAGTAGATATATTATCATCTATATATAAATATTGATACTAATATATTATATATAATATTAATATATATATATATAATATCTAGACTATATACACTTCTGCCCCTGGCCCACCTCAATTGGAGGGCCAACTGCATTATCCAGAAGCCGGCCAACCACGTGTGCTGAAAGGCGACTACTTGGAGCCGGTTTCCACATAAACAGGCGAGAGGGAAGATATAGAGAAGTCAGGCCGGGGGGGGGGGTCCGAGAGCGGAGCACACCCAGAAGGAGGCGCTCCAAAATGTGTCCTGGGAAATGTGGAACATCTGGTGCACGAAGGGGGCATGGTACATGGTGATATACTAGTTGAATATATATTTATATTTGCTCTAGAGAGTTTTGGGTGGTGACCTCTGATCTGCTCTGGGTGAAGCGTCAATTTGGCCTCTTTTGGACAGTGTTTCTTCTATAAGGGAAATTTTTGGGGAGGGGGAGTTTAGTAAATTGTTATTATTAGCGGGGCTGTTTTGTAGGTATTTGTTAGTTAGTTGTGTATGGATATGAGTGAGCCATGACTTATTGAGAGGAGGAGGGGGAATAACGTTGTAGATGTCATTAAAGAATTTGGCTGGTGAGGAAGGTGAGGATTTTAGTCTGTGTCGGGAGGGGTTGGAGAATATTTGGTGACATGGGTAGGTTGGATTTGGATTTAGGGTTTTCTGGTAGAATTGAGTCCCCACCATCTCCAGGTGGGTGGAGATAGGAAGGATGTAAGTCTCGTCATGTAAATGTTGGATGGGGTATTTTTGGTGCATCCGGTGATAATTCTAAGGGCGGTGTTTTGTGTGATTTGTAATTTTTTTTGTTCGATTTTGACAGTGCATCGAGAGCCTCTAATGCGGGGGCACGGCATACGATTAAAGTGAATTTTTGTTCTGAGGATGTTGTTTTTACTTGGTTGTTTGGCACAAGGGAGTTCCTGTCATGAAGTTGTGATAGGAAAAGGGTTCGGGAGGGAAGTATTAATTTTCCTGTTGAGAATATAGTACGTATTGGTCCGATGTGGGGAGAACGTTCCAATGTCTAGTGTATGTGTCATAGGTAACGTCCTAATATTTCCTTGGGGTTTTGTACCTTTATGTTCATGGGTAAGGGATTTGAGTTTTTACATTTCAGAAAACTATTGGATTGGAGCGAAAGATTGGTGAGCCGTCATGAGATAGAGAGTTTAGGTGAGGAGTGATGGAGGATGTGAGGGGGGCGGGAGTCGCTTAATATCTAATTGAGAAGAGCATTAAACCAAATGTACTTCTAATTGACTTGTAAGTATCTTTGGGTGTGAAGAGCGGGCTAATTTACATCTGGATGTTTTTGGTGAATCGAGGCGCCTGTATATCACATTTGAGTAAGCATGTATGCTTGTGAGTAATATCTACGTTTGCGGTTGGATCTATAGTGGGTAGGGATAGTGGCAGTTCTGGCATGTGAAAAAAGATGTAGAGAGGAATGGAGAGAGAATGGCGCCTTCTGGGATATTTACTTTTGTAATATAAAATATAATTACTATTATACTATATACTATATATAATAATACGTACTATTATATATACATATATTATTATATATATATATATTATATATATATTATATATATATATAATATAATATAACACTTATATATATATATATAACTACTATATAAACCTTATATATTTTATATCTAATATATATATATATATATATATATATATAATATATATACTATATTATTAATATATATATATATATATATAATAGTGATTTACTTGTAATAATAATAATTATATATAATAATATATATTATATATAAATTATTATATATATATATTATTATAATATATATATATATATACTATATATATTATAAAAATATATATATATATAATATATACTATATAATTTATCCTTTATACTTAGTTATATAGACTAATATATATATATTCTATCACTATATATATATATATTATATATATATATATATATATATAATATATATATATATATATATACTATATAATAACGGATATAATAACTAAGTAATAATATACAAAAAAAACACTATACTAAATACTACTTTTATTAGATAATATCTTACCAACTCTCAATTATATTATATATATAGAAGACTTAGTTATATCATTATATATATAAATATTATATATAGTATATATATATTATATATATATATATATATCTATTATACTATATATACTAACTAATATTATATAATCCAATAATTTTAGCTTATAGAGATATAATATATAATCTAATTTATATATATTATATACCTATATTGGTTATAATATGTATGATATGTTTTTACATATTACTAGTAATATTCAATATAACTGAGTGGCTTGGGATAGGGATGGGAGACGGGAGTTGGTAGTTTGTCGCGACTCTTAAGAAGATTTTAAGCAAAAATATTTTCAAATTTGCAATAAAAGAAAAAAAGACTTATGAAATGTAGAAAATGTGCGGAAAGGTAATAATGACAGTAATAATCCAATAATAAATATCAAATAAATCAAGATTAAATTAATAATAATAATAATAACTAATTCAAATAATAATAATAATAATAAATAATAAATACATAATGACTATGAAGAATAAAACAGTTACTAACAGCTTATAATAAATAGTAAGACCTAATAAAATCAGATTATTATTCATCTTTATTTACACAGCTTTGTTATAAATACCTTTTAATCTTTGGAGGGCATAGCCACCC
>JABUQX010118462.1:0-35000 GCA_015478945.1 Trachelipus rathkii
CTAAATAAAGTAAGGCATGAGGTATTTTCCTTTCTACTATAAAATCAAAACAAACACCCATAAACACACAGAATAACAAAATAAGCATTATTCTCTCTCTCTCTCTCTCTCTCTCTCTCTCTATCTCTCTCTCTCTCTCTCTCTCTCTCTCCCTCTCTATCTCTCTATCTTCTCTCTCTCTCTCATCTCTCATCTCCTTCTTATTCCTTTTCTTCTTCTTCTTTCTCTCTTTCTCTTCTCTCTATAAGAATCTCTCTCTAACTCATTCTCTAATCCAAATAATATTTATTAATATCATTATATATATATTATTATTATATATATTAATTTATCTAGATTAATTAATAATATGATATTCATATATAATTATATATTTATATTCTCATTAATATATATATAATTATAATATTATTGTTATTAAATTATTATCATTACTATTATATTATTAATATATACTAATCATAACATAAAATCTCAATAACTCGCACGTTTTACGTATTCATTAAAACCCTTATTATCCTTACCAATTAAATCCTATTAAAATAAAAAAATAACCATAATCAAAAAAAAAAAAAGTGAATAAAAATTCAAAATAATAAAATCTCTATCTTCGGGAAAAAAATTGTAATTTTGTTTTTCCAAGCCCAATCATTACCCCTCCCGCCTACTACCATTTTCCCCAGCACGCCCCCTCTACGGGAGATCAATAATAATCATAATAATAATTCAAAAATAAAATGGTATCTGTCATTTTAATATCTTCAGGTAACCTACAAAGTGATATTAATGAGCTTACATAATAATCGAGTTTGTGTTTACTTACTTTTATACTTTTCTGAATAATATTGTATAATAAGACAGGCTCGATTTATTTTTACGGCCATTATTTATATGGCGTGCTTTAATGTTTCATTACATTGGAATGGGGTTCTATCATCATTTTATATTAATACTATTTATAATTCATATTCATAAAATTCAAATTTGTTATTAAAGGTTGTCCTTAAAATAAGCTTTTATATATAAGACAATATCTATATATCTATATTATATTATTATATATATATATACTTCTATATATATAATAATAATATAATATATTATATATATTATTATATATAACTAAATTAATTATTTATACTTTTTATATAGTATAATTATATATATATATATTTATAATAATATATATATATATTATTTATATTATATAATATAATATATAATTTATTAAATTTTATATAACTTATTATTATATATATAATTATATATATCTATATTTTTATATATTATTATAACTATATACATATATTATTGTATATTAAATATTTTAATATATCATATATTATTACTATAATATATTAATATTATTATCTATATATATATATATTAT
The DNA here is from genome assembly GCA_015478945.1 of Trachelipus rathkii. Classification (NCBI taxonomy): domain Eukaryota; kingdom Metazoa; phylum Arthropoda; class Malacostraca; order Isopoda; family Trachelipodidae; genus Trachelipus; species Trachelipus rathkii. The sequence goes on from JABUQX010118462.1 coordinate 1,391, forward strand.
ATATATATATTTATATATCTTATATTAATATATATATACCTGTTATATATATTATATATATATATTATATATATATATATAAGTTATATATTTATTTTATTATCTTCCATCTACTTATATATGGATTTCGTTGTCAGGCCTGTTGCTGACCTAATATATATAGTCGGACCATAGAGTTATTATTATCTTACACCACGTAGTAAGTATCCGGCTGGGAAACTACCTCCTTAACTAATCTCTATCTATCCATATCATGTAATGTTTCTTACTACTCAACTACTACTATATACCTTTATATATCACTATAAACTTACTTATGCAAGACATCTTATACTTATGGCCTATCCTGGTAACCGGCCTCTGTCTTTCTTATAACATTAGTATTCTTACCCCGCCCATCCTACTTCGGTACCTACTTTATTCACTTTAACTTCACACCCCTGGCGATTCCTGAGCGCCACCATAAACACCTCCTCTTTCTCAAGGTGTACTATCCTATCGACTCTATACTCCCTGATTTTACATGATTGCTAGTGCGTACATTACCTCTGAACTTATGCCCATCTAGGTAATGATGGTAGGCCCACCGGCCTTCCTATCATATCCCCGTATTTATGGGTACATGTGGCTTCGACTGATAGCTGAGGCTTTATACTCGTTCGGCTTTACCCTCACTGCTTCCATTACACTTCTCCTTATTCATCATGTGAGCGCAGTATCGCTCACATTCGGTACATACTTGTTGGCTTTAATAACTCTTATATACCTATTATTATACCTTTCCTCTAATAGTTGTTAGATGTTCGTACCAATCGATTATATTGATTCTATTATTCACACACTTTATCTTCTTTTCTTCTACGCTCTTCTTCACACTAGCATAAATCCTATGTATCAATTATTATTATTATATACGAGATCAACTCTGGCAAACTTCTGTCCCACACATTATTCTATCTTGTTACTTTATCGTCTTTTCTTCTAAGAATTGCTATCTTGACTTATCATACTACCCGATAAAACAATTATCTTTCCGATTACTGGCTGGTCTTAACTCATGTGGGGTACCGTAATTACCCTTCTGATATAATAAATCACTCATCAAAACACTCCCTCTTAAATACTCTCCTTATCTAAAATCAACCCTTATCCCATTATATCATCTTTTACGACGCTCTTACGTATTTCACTGTGGACAAACACCAACATAACATTCTTTGAGTCCCTTATATTATCATCACAATTTGGCCACAACTACATACGGTGAGCCAAGGTGGTTCAGAACGGGGTTATTGATTCGGTGCGGAATAATGTTATTATTTTTCTCTCCGAGAACGTTACTTTTATATTATATATATATAAATGGATTATTCAGTTATCTTATGGTTAACAGTCAAAAACCTCCACTCTATATAGACTCACATAATCTTGACGACTCAGTTGAGTTGGATCTACTATATTTAATCTGTAGAAATCGAACACTAGCAGGTGCTCGAGTGGTGACAATTCATATCGGCATTTCACCGCTACCATTGAGTAGGTCGTAACCTATATATCACTTTCATACAACTATGGTAGTTGCATCAGCTTCACTTAAATAGAAAATTATTATATGTGATGAATATTGAGTAAACTATCTCTAAGATATGTTATTATGTGAGTCTTTAATTACTTTATCCACACCTCTCTTACTTAGACTCTCTACCTTCATTTATATACTGTTATTTCCATTGCGTAATACTATATCTCCTCTTTATCCTTTAAGTCCTTCAGCTGGCCGGGTTCACTCTGGGTCTGTAAGCTCCATAAATTGCTTGAGTAGCTGGGGGTAGGGTTTCCTAAGCACAAAATCAATATATATATTATTCTTGATCTACATTTATTATATTATATATATACTCACACTGAAAACGATTTCTGATAGTGCCTTGTGAGCGGTGTTCTACTCACTGTTCTAATAATATAAGTATATATATACTATATACTATAATATAATATATATATATATATTTAATATTTTAATATATTATATATATCTAATATATATACAAGTATTAATCATTACATTAAATATATATACTATAATATAATAATTTTAATTAAATTATAAAATTATATACTATATATATATATATATAATATATCTAATATTATTAACTTATTTCTTAAATAATTATATTAGTAAATATATATCTTATATTAATATATATATAGAATTACTCTTTATTTATTATTCTTATTTCATATTAAATAATTTTTATAATATAATATATTAATTATATTAATAGTATTATATATAATATAATATTTACATAAATATATTATATCATAATATATATTCTTATATAATATCATATATATATATATATTAAATATAATCCTATATATTTATATAATATATATCTATTTATATTATACTAATTAATATTACATATATATATATATTCACCTATATAGTATATATTATATAATATTATTTTATAAATCTATATATATATATTAATAATATTATCTATATATTTGTATATAATAATATAATATATCATATAATTCTAATTAGTATATATATATATATAATATATATATATATTATATATAATATATATATATATATTAATATATATATATAATATATCTTGATTCCTATAAAGGAAGTCATCAATATTCTTTATTCATTATTGGGATTATTTTTTTTTATATAAAAATAATAAGACTGCTTCTAGAGATCGTGTAGTGACTATATCTCTACATATTACCAGAGTTTTAACCTTTTAGCTTTAATAACTGAAAACGGAGAGAAGTTATTTTTATTATAGACTCGGAGAAGTAAAAAAAGTCGGAATGAATACAGTTGAAATTTAAGTCCGCGCGTGCTTAAACTAGACGAGCCTTCGAACTAAGAAATTTATAATTATTCTTAAAAATATCAATAATATTATATATAATATATCTATATTCAATTATATATATTATTATATATTAATTACTATCTTCATATATATATATATTTTATATATTCTATATTACATATTAGTAATCATATATATATATAACAATCATATCAATATATGTATATATTAAAAATTAAATATATATACATATATATATATGTATATATATAATATAATATATATATATATATATAGTCTATATAATATATATATAGATATATTAATATATTATTAAAATATAATATATATATTAATATATATATATATATTATATATAATAATATATATATATATATATATATAATAATATTATATTATATATATATATATATTTATATAATATTATATATATATTATTATAATTATATATAATATAATAATATATATATTATATATTAATAATATTATATATATAATATATATATATATTATATATATAATATAATATATACTATTATATATATTTATATATTTTAGGTTTATGTATATTATATATAGGTATATATAAAATATATATCCATATTTTAATAAACATAATTACTATATAATAATATACCTATTTTTTACCCTCTTAAATGAGGCTTTAAGCGATAGACTTGATTTCTTCCTCCATGGGTATTATATACTATATTTTCCTTTAAGTATTAGTTCTACAATACAGTACGACTAGTATGCCCGAAAGTACGTATTATATCATACCTTACTTCTATTATAGTATACTTTTAATCCCTACTCAAAAGCCGAAACTATATTATATAGTAATATATATTATTTATATACTATATTATATATTATATATAATATATATATATAATATTTAAAATTATATATATATATATATATTATATATATATATTACATATTAATAATATATATATAATATATATAATATATTATTAATTTATATATTTATATATATATAAATGTAAATAGTAAATTATATTATATATATAAGATAATATAATAATTATTGTAGTGTTAGCTAAGTAGTGACGATGTATAGTGGTAGGTGTTTAGCTGTGTGGTATGTGTTAAATTACTGGCCAGTGAATTTAAGGTTGATAATGAGTATTAGATGGAACATTATATAATCAAGGATGTTTAACATCACGAAAGAAGCCAGTAATGGAACCATGCCCTCTAATATTACGACAACAAGCAAAATAGACCCCAGCTTAGTTGTACTATGAATCGGACTAGGGGAGAATGGATGTTTAGTTATTAATATATTTTACTTGATTTTAATTTTGGTAATTTTTTATTTTGGGGCTTTCCATCTTGTAGTAAATTATCCTCATAATATTAATAAAATCTTTATTGTTATTATTTAAATTATTTCATTATATATATTATTTATTAATAATATTAATTATTATTATTGATTATTATTATTATTATTATTATTTTATATTATTTTGTATATATTATTTTTATTAATTATTATTTTATTATTATTCATTATTCCTATATTATCTTATATATTATTAATTACTTATTTATCTATATTATTATTATTATTTCTTTTTATTAATAACTTATTTTATTATTATTTAATTATTACAACATTTACTATTAACATTTATATTTATAATTTATGTTATATTATACTTAATTATATATAATTTTATTAAATATAATTTATATTATATATATTTAATTTTAAATTTATATTATTCTATTAATTATATTATTGAATTGAATTTAATTATTATTATTTATTAATTAATTATTTATATTTTATTATTATGTATTAATTATTCATTTACTTGTACTATAAATATAATAATTATTTATATTAAATCGAGTTTTTGTTATAATTTACCTTATTATTATTATTACTTATTCTATTTATATCTTCATTTTTTTTCATTTATTAAATGTAATATTATTATATATTATTATTATTATTATAATATTATATATTATGTAGGTAAGCATTGTATTTGATTATATTAATCAAATTAAGATATTGAGGTTCATATTTGAGCTATCTAGAGTTGCTATTAGTACATATTTTTACTATTCGAGATTTACACATATTTTCATTCATCTTCATCCACCTTATGTATTTATTATTTACTTTGGGGTGAGGATTTCATTTCCTATTCTTTCTCAAGGCTATTTCGATTATCTTATTATTTATAACTTATTTATTATTGTCCCACCCTTACTGCATTTATCGTTAAAGATTAATGGTTCGATCACTAATTTATTAATTTTAATTTATTTATTACCTTATTTCATTTTCTATTATTACATTATTTCATTTATTTATTAATCATTTTTTTAAATTAATATATTATTTATACTTATATTATTATTATTATTTCTTAATTATGTATTATTATTTATTCAATTATATACAATTATTATTATTATTTATTATTATTTCATATTTTTTATTAATCTTATTATAATTTTCGCATTTTTTTTTACTCACATCTTTATAGTATTTATTTGTGTTATTAATTTTTAAATAATATTTTATTTTATTAAGTACTGTTTATTATTAGGCTATTTGTAATCCCTACTTTATGACTTTTATGACAATCTATTATAAATATTATATTCTTTACTATTATTATTTTACTTAATTTATTCTTATTCTATGATCCCGTACGCGAACTAATAAACATACCTATTTCTCCGTATACTTGACTACGTTTAGTAGTATTGTCATCTGACTTCACACCTCTTTGCGCGATTTTTTACTTGATACATCTATCCAACTTGGGATTTACTTTGCGTCTTCATTTTCAGTATTAGTCTAACGCGGGCACCCCCGCCACTTACCTGACATTAACAGCATTAGTAATTAGTACAATTATTATTTGATCATATTTATACAATTTCCAGAACCCTACACTTTACTCCCACGTTTTTACCATCAATTTATCCGTACTTTGATCGGGCACTGTTTATTGATTATAATCGACATCCACATTTTTGTTCTCATTCAATGTTGATTAGGTATAAGAGGTACTCGAGTATTATTAAATTATTCATTGCACATCACTACATATGATGTAAGATTTGGCTAGTTAGCTTTTTATTTCTCATTCTTACTTATATACAATATATCTTAAACGCTTGACTTGAGTATTTAGTAAAGATTAAAAACAAGGGTACACTAGTCTCATTATATTTTATTATTTTATATTATTAATTTTATAAACCTATTATTTTATTTTATTATTCTTTATTATCCTGATAATAATTTTGATTGTTCTTTTATTGCCTCACCCCACGATATATCTAATCTCATGTTTATTTTGATATTTTCTCGAATATTCATTTTATATCTCTCTTATTCTGTTCATTCAAGGATCATTTTATTAATATTAAGTATTATTATTATATTATTATTTATTATTATTTATTATTTATTATTGATATTATTATTATTATGTATTATTTATATTAATTAAATATTTATTATTATTATTATAATTATTGAATTTTTATATTATTATTATTATTATTTTATTATTATATTATATTTATTAATATTATTATTATTATTGATATTAGATTATTATTATTATTATATTATATTATTATTACTTATTATTATTATTTTTATAATATTAATTATTATTCTTATTATTATTATTATTATTATTATTATTATTTATTATTATTAATTATTATTATTATATTATATTAAATATTATTATTATTGATGTATTATTTTAATTAATTATTATTATTATTTTTATACATTATATATTATCAATTATTATTATTAACTATTATTATTATTATGTTATTATATATTTGTTGTTATTGTTATCGTTCTTATTTTTAATTATTATTTTTATTATTATTACCCTTATCATTATTATTTTTCCTGTTATTATTATTGTATGATTTTCAGTCTATTTAATATTATAATATTATTATTTTTTAGGTATTACTTCATCCTTCCACCTTTTATTCTTCTTACTACAATCTCATTTTATTATATCTCTCTACTATTCAGAACCATTTATTCCTCCACCTTCCCGACTGTATATATAGGCCTATTTGTATTCTCTAGGATCTATTTTACCCTCTTTTTTCTACCGGTATACCAGTACCCTATCCCTCACTAAGCATAATTATTATTCACCTACCGTATCCGTTCTCTATTCTAATACGACTACATAGGACTTTATCCTATATTATCTTTTCAGGACTAGTTTATTTCTACTGATATCCTAACATTTTCTATACTCACATTGACTCATATACTACTCACTTAACTTTTCAACTCTATAGTTAATCATTGAGTCACCTTATTATTTTTTCTACGTTACTTCTTCTCTTCCATCCTCATTTATAATTATTATCCGGCAGTCAGAATTCATATACCCATGCAGGTTTTACACCACTCTACATATCACTTACTTTTTTACTTTATACATCATATATATATACTCCGACTCCTCACACACCTCACTCTATCTTTTACTTATTTTACTTCTTACCTCCCAAATATTTGCACCCTAATACCACTTCCTTTGCCTAATATGCCATATATTAGTTTCTTATACAATCATTTATAACTAATATCAACTCTAGTCCTCACTTCACGCATCTCGTTCAATTATATATAATCCCTAATTATAGTCAGCACTATTCTTAATCTACATTACATTTTAGCTCTTAACGTATTTCAATATGTTTTTATTACTTCAAGATCTAGCAACATTATACAATATATATTTATAATTACTTTCAACTTCGCCCATTTTCTTATTGTCTATTACTTCGCATTTTCCTTTATAATAATTTATTTTTATCATCTGACTTAACTCACTTAATGTTGTAATAACATCCAATATAATAAATATTATACTCCAACAAGAGAGTCACATAACATAACTTATGCGCTTGACTCTAAATATAGGTTTCTAATAATAAAAATACAACATTCTTATCGATTAGTACACTTTTATGGGTTTCTAAATTGTTTTCTAATTAACGACCTTACAAGTTTACTCAAACGTAAAAAATAAGTAAATATTAAAAATTAAATAAAGGGAAATATAATGAAGGAAGTATATATTAATATTTATATATATTATATAATATAATATATATATATATACATATAAATATATATATATTAAATATAATATATATTATATATATATATACAAGATATATATAATAAAGCTTTAATATATCATAAATATTTATCTAATTTATATATATATATATATTCATTATATTCTATATATATATCTATGGCTCTTAATAATATTTTTTTCCTTATCCAATTATTATATTATATTTATTATATATATTTATAATATAATATCTATACTAATATATATATATATATATATGATATATAATAAAATCTACTTTAAATAATATTATCTATAATATATTATATCTTATATAATCAAATGATATAAAATAATTATAATAATATATTAATAATTTATAAATTAATAATATATATATATTAATCTATATTATATATTTAATAATAGATTATCATAATGTCTCGACATTCCCTTCTGAGTTTTATTCTTCTTTCAGCCTTATAACTTTTATCCGGTTAAATATTTTTAGTTGAGATATGGTACCTAGATTTGAACACTTATATATACTACTGACGACTGATATTGAAATGAGCTAGATATATTTAATATTAATATATATCACATGCTAATGGGCAGTATAGGCAAAATGGAATTCGCTTTAGTAGGGGGTCAAAAGGGTTGAGTGATATAATATATTAATATAAATTAATATATATATTCATACTATATATAACTATATATTTAATTAATCTATATTATATCTATATATATATAATAACTTAAATATCAATTAATATAATTATATATAATACTATTAATAAATTAATATAAATAGATATATATTTATATCCATGGCGAGAGCGGTGGCATTTTCAGCAGTACAACAAATGCGCTACAGTTTATACCCGGTTCCCACTATTCCGACATTAATCCATATATACAAATATTATATATATATATTATATATATATTATTATATATATAATATATATATATATTATATACATATATATAGTATATATTAATTATTATATATAATACTATCATTTTATAATATATTTATCTTTAATTATATATTATTATATAATAATAATATATATATTACTATTTAATTATATAATTATATTCATTATATATACTATATATATAGTATATATTATATATATCTATATTATAATATTATTAGTATATATAATAATATATAATAGTAATATATATATATATTATATTATATATAATATATATATATATATATATATATTCTATATATATTATTATCTTATCTTATATATATTGTATATATATATATAATATATATTATATATACACACCTCCGTGTTCGGCAATCTTAAATTTATTTACACAGCCTCTTTTTTTGCTGAAACAGAATGCTTTCTTTGATTAATACATTATCTTCATCAGAAAGTAATTCATTAAAACTTTTCTTAGTTATGCCACCACTGGTCTCTTTCCATCCGTCCGTTCTGCTCTACTAGTGAAGAAATTTATTGCGTCCCTCTGTATTATCAATTAGAACTGTAAAATTTTTAGAATTGTATCATCATGTCCCCGTCTTGAAAAATCGCCTTTCCTACTGAAAATCCAATTTTCCTAACTATCCTTCAGCCTCTTTCTCTATACGCTCTTACCATCAAACACCAGAAATAATCCTTGTTGCGTCTATTCTTATATGCAACTCTTTCTTCTCAGCATACTCTCTAAGTCTCTTTTCTTTAAAAGGTGTCCCATCATACTTGGCAGAACTACTTGCTGGGCCATTTCAATTGCGACTGCCTAAATACCGACTATTAGGGTAATGTTCGGCATCAGTTGGCCCTTATTTACTTTTTACTTTCTTTGCCTTACTTAATGTACATACATTTTCGAGATTTTATTATGCCGTACTCAGCATCTTAATTAGCTTTTTGTATTATTTGCTTCCAAACCTGATTTCAGCCTACTTGCAATATAATACCTGCTTTATACATTTACACACCTATATCTTTTTCTATGATTTCACCCAACATGCGTTTCAAGCTATATACCCATGCTCGCAGTTTAAAACTCTTTTATTTATTAGAGAAACCTAGGTGAAGAACAATAGATTAAATACAATTTACTAATATTAAAATATTCATTTTGATAAATAGTCTTATAATAAACTCAATCGAAAGTAGAATTTTCACTTTCATTGTCTTATTTTACCTCAGGCGATAGCTCTTATTTTAATAGTCTATACCTCCTCCTCTTTTTCTACTCGGACTCATTTCTCTATCACTTCGCAAAAGGCTGGCAAACTTCCCCTTAGGTCATCCTTATCTTCCACTTTAAGAATCATACCTTGCATTTAAGATTCCATCTCCTAAAGCTTTAGAGGCTCTGGGAATTATATATTTTTACTTTTTAGGATAATAATAGTAAAGATAAAATCAATTAGTAACTCACCAAGTAATCTATAGCATAACCCCTGTGGGAACAACTATCCTTCTAGCTTCCACTATTTCCCATTGATGCGATAATTGCCATTTATTTAGTACAATCCTTATAATCTGTCGAGTTTTCGTATTTAAGCCACAACTAACTCTTTATTATCTCAGTATACCAATTCATTGAACACACTTTTAGACACAGGTAATATTCACATAACTAGTCTCCAATTCTCTTCTATTATAATCATTTCACAAATTATTAATTCGAGCTTCACTATTGGTATAAATCCACTGACGACCGTACTACTAATCTATTATACTCTTTACTTTCAATACTTTATATAATATTTCCATCTTATCCAACAGCCTTAGTCAATCTCAAACTGAGTCACTATAATGCGTTTTTATTTTTTCTGAGAGCACAATATTATTGATCGGGTGATAGATCATGATTGGGGTGCCTTAGCGTATCGATTCTTATACGCTAACTATATAATTGGAAGTGACTATGCTTTGACCTCTGATGACCTTATCGGCTTCTCCCATTATTAATACACTATAGAGATAAGGAGTAAGCTTAAGTAATACGTCTGCTATAAATTGGGATTGAAAGCAGTTCTTATAATTTAACCTATATCTTGACTAAATCTTTTTTCTGCATATTCCTCATATTCCACTAATCCTCGTTGGATTCTGTAAATTCTAGTTAGCTGTATTTCAATTCAGCTAAGAACACGCGCGTTATCGTGAAAGAGTTGGGAATTATTACTCGTTATCTATCTAATATATCCCTTCACTTAATATTCTCTCACTTATATAATAGCTAATTAATATTTTCACTCTAACTAGAAAAATATGATTGCCAAGGGATGGGACTCGGAGCCAGTGGATGGGGGCGAACGGTTAGAGCAGAGATAGCGGATCCGCCTTTTCATCAAACAAATAGTGCTTCCTATACACCATCCTTGAGTAATCTCAAACCTAACTAATCCAAATCTTCTGGCCATCTAATATTGCTCAAAACATCATCTAACAATTTAATTATATAATCATAATGCTTATAATGTTGCCCACCTCTTATATTGATATTCTGATAAGGCTCTGTTTGCTAAACTCTCCACTGAAAAGGTAATCTCTTCGAGCTTCGCTAAATTTTCCCCTAACTCAACCTTGTACGATTCTGGCATTCCTATTCCTCCTTCTTATACTCTCCTAAGGTTTGGCTCTCAGTTTTCCTCGACCTATCTTTAATTTATTATTTATATCAATATTTTGCTCTTGGGTATCACGGGCTCCTGAAGATCAATTGAAACGCCTATAGGTTATAGGCCTCTGGGTGAGTCCCGGGATCTGGCAATTCCTTACCCCGTATTTTTGAGGAATGTGCTTAATCAGTGCTGACCTCCCCCATGCCCCGTCGTTAAAACTATATTCTCCATCTCTCAATCCAAGCACTTCACTAAAACTATAACATCCCCTTTGAAAACACGCGCAGCTCAAAACCTTCAACTTCGCAATTTTATTCTATAAGTGTCAATCAATACCTCAAGTACTTCATTACATTCTGAATATCACTATTTAAGTCATCAATACTAAATATCAACTTTCCATCTAAATGTTGATAACCTATGCTAGAATAATATATATAATCTCAATACTACTTTAAAGCCGTGCGCAGAGTAATCTCATACGACGATAAATTTTTGCGCTAGAGATGTAACTATTGGTGATGACAACACCTCCCTCAAATCCTGAATAGGGACTTACATGCCTACCGAGTAAAAGTTGATGGTGAACATCCTAAATAAAAAAAAATAATGTCGCACATTCCCACCAAATTATATCAACCAACACATTAATGAAGTAAACTTCTTCATTTCACCGCCTTATGTGGGGATATACTTTTTCATAGAGATGTATTAAATAATATTATTTTAGGGGTTTATATATGGCTGTACTACCAGGGAATATTTTTTAACTCAATTTATAATTTATTGGTATTTCTCCCATTAATTAGTGGAGTATCAGTATATATAAATATATGATATTAATTTATATAAATGTGCCGTTTTAAAATCCCTTTCAATTTTCAATTGTGAGGTTAAAAAATTAAAAATTTTAAAAAATAATTATAAATAAATTTATAATATTATATCTACATTTTGATTTTATACCCATAAGGAACACAAAAATGAGTAAGAGTTAATCTGAGAGTAAAGTAAGAATGAGATCGATCTAAAGACGAGACACTTTTAAGGGGGTAGAAAGAGAGAGCACAGTATTCAAAAACCTATGAAAATGAGGTACCATTGTTTATCTATTATATATATTATCGATACTGCAATTCGTCTAGTAAATCGGTAATTAAAAAATTTATAAATTATATATATAATTATCTATATAAAAAAAAAGCCCTATTATCTCATATTTAAAAATCCCAATTAATAATAATTAAAATGGAGACTATAATAAATCACATAATTGTGCCAGTGGTCAAAAATCTCATCATCAACTAAAACAAACTAGATTGGAGTGGAGATGAGATGAAAAACAGTAGAATGTAAATATGAAGTCACCGAGTAATAGAGGGTAAATTTCACAATCTTTTTTAGATTAATCTATAATAAAATTAATTCTAAAAATAATAAAAAAAAAATAAAAAAACTTATAAATAAACTTAGAACTAGGAGATTTAGCGGAGAAACGTTAATTAGAGAGGAGGTCCTTTTTTATATTTCAAAGTAGTTCGATTCATCCTATACTAAAAATGTTATACATGATTATTTCAGTTCATCCACACCGGTATAAAAAAGCTTGAGCAAATTTTATTGTTCCAATTAGGATTTTAATTGGATTGTTTTATCCATCATCACTAATAATCCATTAAAGAAAATTATTACATTTCAGTAAACATTATATAATAATAAAAAATCAAAAAATATATAACTTTAATCACAATATGTAAAGGAACTTTATATTGCACTGTATTTATTGGTACAAAAAGAGATGTAGAAATGTTGTATTCATTATTTATTTTATAACACTGAATTATTTCTAATATAATGTAATAGGTTAGAACTCTGTAACATTAAATAGTTCTTTAAATATAATTTACTTTATTATTTCAGTAAATCTCGAAGATTCATTGTAAACGAAACTTTTAAAAATGTACTTATGCTTTATAATAATGAGAATACAAAATATCGTCATCTAAAATAAGTTTCTATTAATACAATTGCGACAAATCTAATAGAGTGAAGTCATAGACCATGTATTATTAGATCCACATCTATATCAATTTTATTATCGTGCTGCAATTTATAATTGACAGTGAACTATTATATATCATATTTTAAATTTAACTTATATGATAAATTCATGCATGCTCTAATTATATGACAATTATATCTCAGTATAAATATTTATCTAGAAATTATCATTTGGTGTTACTAAATTATGTAATATTATATTTATATAATTAAATACATTATGTAAATTAGAATTATATTATATTTATCATATCAATAGGCTAATTACAAGCGTCACATATATATCTATATATATATTATATAATATATTGTAAATCTATATAGTCAGAATAATACTTTTTAGACTATTATATTAACTATTAATAACATAAAAGGATGTTGGTCACTTTGTAAATAATTTCCGTGAGACGTCAGTACTACTTTAAACCAGGTCTAGCATCAAAACTGTTAATTAAGTTTTTATCTTCATTACAGTTAAAAATATATTATAATGGTAATGTTAGATAATAATATATTTTCGATCCTCTTTATACAACTAATTATATTTATATTACATATTATTTAAATTATTAATTATTTATTATCTATTTAAGAAAATTATGAAAAATAATAATAATTATTCATTATACTTATTAGAATATATTTTTATGAAATACAATATATTGATTTATTTTTATTTTTCATCATTTAAGCATTATTATATTATTTTATTATCATCCCATCATCAAAAGGTTTCTTATGTACTTGTACTAGGTACCGACTTCGCACTTGCATTAATTACATTATATTTAATTATAATATATCTTATAATTTAATTTATATATATTATTAATTTATATTAGTTAATATATATATATATAATGATTACCTTCTCAATACAATATACATCTATATATCTATATATTATATTAATTATATCATTAATAGTAACATATTTTAGATTATAGCTTACACTTTAATATATAATTTATAAATAAAATTGTATACCATAAAATTAGATAAATACATAATCTTATAATATTATATTTATATATTATTATACTATATTATATATTATTACAATTATAATTATTATATTATATTATTATATATATTTATTCATTAATAATTATAATACCATATATAATATATATATTTATTATTATTTTATAAATATAATTATTATAATTATATATATAATATATTAACTGGAGTTCTTCAAAATTAGCTGGTACACCCATTTACTGATTATTTTATCCTGCAATATGTTATTGTTAATGTATTGTTCATGTGCTAGTCTAGAATATCGAACTAGTGATACTGTTAGTAGTAGACATTAGTTTATAATACATCTACACTTACCGTAGATGAAGTTAATACGAGCATTATGGCAGTCTTCCGCAATTTCTATCATATGAGAACATAAGACTGAAAGATTCTAAGACGGAGAAAATCTATGTCAAAGATAGAATCACAGCTGTATAAATAGAAAATACTTTAACTAAGAAAGTCTAGTATAAGTATATATTTAACAGTTCGCAATTGATAATGAAGTACTAACGTAATACTTTCTATAAACAATCTTTTTATAAAAATATTGAGTTAATGAAATAAAATTAAAGTTTGGCTTAACCTTAGGTCATTACTACTTTATAATAAACATTATCTATCGATTTGGAAATAGAATATATTATTCATTATAAGAGGTTTTTTATTCAAACTTTATACAAACCTTATACAAACACGCGTTCGCTCTGGAGAATCATCCATATCACTCAGAAAAAACATATAAATAATTAATATATTCTATCGGAGCCAAAGACTTATAAGGTTTTGGGGTGCAAGGATGCCACCCACGACTCATAATCATGATCCCGACTCCTAGAATACTCCCGCAATCTATCCACTTCTTCCAATCTCATCTCATACATATATATTTTATTTTTAAGATATAATATATAACTAAATACTATTTATATTAACTATATATATAATTATATAATCATAATTATAGTAGTTAATAAATATAAATAAAATACTATTATTATTGTGATTTAATCATATGAATATAAATATTATAAATTGAGATCTTCTTTTATCGATTCATGATGTATTCTTAATATTAATCTTTCTTGATATTATAGCAATGTCTCTCTTTTTAAACATGTTTCTCCAAAGTAAGGAGATGCTTAATTAAATTCAGAGATTTTTTTAAGTACATCGCGCGGTATTTTTCCAAATTCTTTTTCCTACATAAAGGGTAAATTAAGGCTTTCCCCCCCCCAAAAAAATCTATCAGTGTTTAATAAGAATATTATAAAAAAAAATTAGAATCTGGTTGTTATACTTTTTACTTGTTTTTTAGCTCATTTTAAGCATTTCATACAAGTTTCATAAGGCCCTAGATAAGATTAGTTATATAGTTTATTATTATATAATAATTTATTATTATTATTTATTAATTATTTCATTTATATTATATAATTATAATTGATTTAATTCTTTTAAAAACTTTTTTAATAGATTATTATTAAATTATTATTATTAAATTAATGTTAGGCATATAATATAATAATTGCCACCAGAGATTTAAAATAATATTATACTCACAGGATGATTTTGTAGATAATATTGAAGAAGTAATCTTGCAATAAAAATAATAATATAAAATCTATTTTGTTAGATCCTATAAATTAAAAAAATCCACCTCTAAAGAGTCCTTATACTAAGCTTAATGATTAATACAGAAAACAATTTGCTTCAGTTAGAGTAAATTTAACAATGTTTAGACAATTATGTAATTTTTTAACATAACCAGATATTGTAAATATTTAGTTGTATTCAATGGACAGCAATATTAATGGTTTCAATTAGACAATTCAGAAATGAGTGGAGGCTAAACTAATTGCATAGAAAACGAACACAAAAAATGTTGTGCAATCCGTTTGAGAATCCTTGCTCAATAATAGATAGTATGCGCAGAATAAAATCTTTAATGCTACTATTTGTGTGTTTAAGGATTGTAGCTTTATATAATTCCAAAACCCAATTTTGATTGACAATAAAGAATAAACAAAATATAAATTATATTTCTAAATAGATTTGGCACAAGTTTCCCAAAAACAGTCAAAGCAGAACAGCAATATAACTAATAACAATAATATAAAATAATAATAATAATAATATAATAATAATAATAAAATAATAATATTAATAATAATAATAATAAAGTATAATAATAATATAATAATAATAATAAATATAATATAATAATATAATTAAATATATAATTATATAATATAAATAATAATAAATAATTAAGACCAATTAAACAAATAATAATTAAAAATTATATTAAATAAATAAAAATAATAAATAATATTAAAATAATTAATAATAATATTAAATAATAATATATATATTAAAATTAAATATAATTAATAATAATATAAATATAATAATTAATATATAAATAATATTAATAAAATAAAGATATATATAAAATAATAATATATAATTATATAAATTATAATATAATTATATATTAAAATATATAATAATATAAATAATTAATAATTAATAATAATAATAATAATAATAATAATAATAATAATAAATAATCCACAATTATATAATAATATATAAATATAATAATAATATAATATAATTAAATTAAAATAAATCATAAATTATAATAATAATAATAATAATAAATTTATAGATAATAATATATAATATGCTAATGATAATATATTAATGATATATTAATATTAAATATATAAGAAATTAATTATAAATATAATAAAAAATTTTAATATATAATTAATAATAATTATAATTAATTATTAAATAATAATAAATATTAATAATAAATTAAAATAATTAAAATAATAATAATAATAAATAGTATAATAATAATTAAAAGGAGAATGGAATATAGTAAAACAATCATATGCAGTAATAATATAATAATATAAATAATAAATATAATACCATAATATATAATAATAATAATAACAATAATAAAATAATAATATAATAATAAACTAATAATAATAAATAATATTATATGAGATATAATAAATAAGATCATTGCATAATAAATATAATAATATGTTATATATAAGCCAAATAATAATAATAATAGAATACAACAATATATAAATTAATAATAATAATATGCAAATAATAAAATCATATATTAAATAGAATGTACTTTTTTCTAAGTTTAAATGAATAATAAGACAAATGTCATATAGATATAATAATAATTATCGATATATAATCAAATCCCAGGTTATTAGTAAATTGTTGAGTATTATCTTGACAATTTTTTTAATGGCAGAAGGACTGAGTTTGTCGGTTTTCTGAGACTTTCCGCCCAAAAAATTAGTAAAATGATTTTTAGCTGAAACTAAAGTGAATAACCGCTTAATAGCTAAAAATTCCAGCGTAACTTTCTGTTCTTAATATTCCCTTTCTGAAAGGAGAAAAGAAGAGAGAGAGAGAGGAGAGAGAGTCATGAGTGTGTATAGGAGTAAAAAAAAGAAGAGAAAGTGAAAGGAGGATATTGCTTTTTAATATATATAGTAGTCGTCTAAGAGAAGAGAGAAGAGAGAGAGAAGGAGAGAGAGAGGAGAGAGATGAGAATGAAGAGAATATAAACTTATCTGATATCGAAAAGATAGTGCCGTGCGCAGCAGTAAGAGAGAGAGAGCGAGAGTAGCATAAGAGAGAAGGAAGTGGGCGATTAGAGGCTTGTTTAGGAGAGAAATGGTCCTGAGAATGAAGAGAAGAAGAGAAGAAAGGACAGAGTTTTTAGAGAGAAGGAATGTAGTATGTTTTTTATGTAGAAGGGAAGGAAGATGGAGTAGAGCAGAGAAGCTAAGATAAGAAGAGAAATGTAAGATAGATTTGAGAGGAGACAGAGTTTCGGAAAGAGAATGAGTAGAGAAGGGACAGATTCGAAAAGCGGTATGTCCAGAGAGAGGAGGGGTTGTATGTTGAAGGTTTTAATTTATGACGAAATAGTCCTCTAAGGATATTATTTTTTATTTTCTTTTCTTTATTATATCTTTCAACTCTATCTTCAGGCGTGGCATCTCTTCAGCGTGCTTATCCTTGGCTGGCTATCATAAGGTACTCATGTCGCCCTGCCCAAAATAGTAATTATAAGCCGAGTTGTTATGGTTATGTGATAAGCCATGAAATATATGGCTTAAGCAACAGAAGTCTGTGAGGTCTCTGAGTAGAGTAACATAAACCCATTTTTTTTCCTTTGGCGTTTTTTTTGTCGATATTTAAGTTTATTTTTTTATATATTCAATATTTTATGTCAATTTACTCCCCTAATACATTATAATTTGTTAATATCTTACATTCTGATTTATTCTTATTTTACGCCAAAGAAATAATTCACGTGTGTACAGATGTAGAAACCTAATATTATTGATTGAAAAAACAGAAAGATACAATAAAGACAAAACAGCACAAAAAAGGTAGCATAAGAGAGCGCAGAGAATCAAGAGAGAAAGAAAAAAAACCGGAAATATAATAAAAAACAAAACCATAAAACTAAAAACAATAATTTATTAAAAGATAATTAATAAAAATATTATAATAGTAACACTATATGTAAAAAAAATATGTGAAAGAGAGTTTTTGATTTTGCGTAGGTATTTGTAATGTCCGAAGTGCGGATTTGAACTTGAGGAGAAAATCAAACCTCTTAATAGGAGATTTGGTGTAATTTGAGCAATAACTGATGGACAAAAAAACCGAGTATCATAGGGTGTTGAGTACTAATAACCATAACACAGGAAATAAAATATTATTTTTCCACCATAGAGGAATATTGAGTTTAAAAAATTTTATTTCTGATTTTTCCCTCCGTCGTATGTTTTCATTTGAGCATAACTGATGGAAAACCAAATAGTGAATTCTATGTTTAATAACATAATGTGAAATATATAATAACATATGAATGCCGAGGCAGAGATAAAATTTTGAACATCACCGTTATAAGACGCTTTTTAACAAAGAGGCATGATGCACTATGCTCGAATTGGAAAAATCCCCATGTGCCTTTATTTGAGCAGATGCTGAATCGGAAAAAAATCATAGTAGGTGTTCTCTAATCCACATGCATAACTGGTGAAGAACAAATCCTAAAGCCAGGATATAAGATAATATTTGTGTCATATAATTTTTTTTTTATAAAATTTTTGACTCCAGTGCTACATAAAATTATTGTTAAAAGTCCCCTACCTCCAAACTCATTTTAAAATTTAATTCTCTTTTTTTTGCAAGTGAACTCTTAATATACTCTTCTGCGATATGTAAAACGAGTTTCTCCGGGACCTATGTCTTCTTTCTCTAAAGCATAGTAGGTTACTATTCAAACCAGGATCCAAAGAGGAACCGTCTCAAGGGAGGCGATGGAGTTGAAAAATTCTAGGAGCGCTGAGTATCACGTACAGAGCCCAGGAGCCAGGAAGTATACCATCATATAGAGCACTTTCTTTTATCATGTTGGTAAGACAAATTTTTCAAGGGAATATAAATTCTGCAAAATCGGAGCTGATAATTTTGAAATGGAAATGGAGTCGGAGCTGGAGCCGAAGGATAATTTTTAAAGATTTTATATTTCCAAGTGAAAAATATTCTTTCCGTTGTCGGAATTGAACAATTTTGAAATGCAACAACAATCGGAGCCGGAAGCCAAAGCCATATTTTCTTCGCTAGTGAAATATTTCACGTGCCGAAGTAGGAGTCTCTTGCCGCTTATCCATTTCAGTCATCTGAAATAGTTATACTGGCTTGCTGAGACCGTGTCACATTGGGCGATCCGCCGATCCGGTGCCTTCATCATTGGTGTTAACCACAAACTCCTGTGTTTATATAATCTTATTTCTACTTTTTTCTCACACCTTTTTATACTTTCAAGTGAATCATCTATCTAGCATTGGCACCATAACCATTGAGACGAGGTATATTTATGCGAGTAGGCCCTATTGGGGTTAATGGGTGGGATTTACTATCTAAATTAATTTATATTTTAATGGTGTCCTGACCCGGAGGTCGAAGCCGGAGCCCCCGGGAAATAAATTTGTAGAATACATATTTACCACTTTTCGACAGATCCACCCTCATTAATACGAGATTGAACTGAACAGTATCATACAACCACTCTAAAATTTGACTATATAATATATCATATATAAAATAAAAAATAGTTATCATTTTTCCCAATAAAGCTTATGTTTTATTAATTAATTTAATTTTAATGTATTAAATTTAACGTAATTAATTTAATTAAATTTTATTGTTTAATATTATTATTAATTATTAATTTTATTTAATTATTTAATTATTATTATTATTAATATATTATTATTATATATTATGAATTTTATATATATTATTGTTATTATATATTATTATTTAATTTAATTATTATTATTTTATTATTATTATTATTATTATTTTTTATTAGATATCATATTATTTTATTTATATATATTTTATTATTTAATTATTTTAATATATATATATTTATTATTATTATTATTTATATAATTATTATTATTATTATTTTTTTATATTATTATTGATTATTATTAAATATATTATTTTTATTATTATTTAATTTAATTAATTATTATTATTTAATTATTTATATTATTATTATTAATTATAATTAATTATTTATTAATTATTATTTAATTATTATTATTAGTATTATATTATTATTATTATTATTTTATATTAATTATTATTATTTTAATAATTAATTATTTAAATTTCTTATTTATCTTATTATTATAATTTATTAATTATTATTATTATTTATTATATTAAATTATTTAATTATTTTATTTATAAATTATTATTTAATTTATTATATAATTATTATTATATTATTATAAAATTATTTATAATTATTATTAAAATTATTAATATAATAAATTATTATTATTTAATAATTATTACTATTTAATTATTATTTATATATTAATTAATTATTATTATTATTTAATTATTATATTATAATTATTATTATTAAATTATTATTATTATTATTTATTAATTATTGATTAATTTTTATTAATTATTATTTATTATTATTTAATTATTATTTAATTTTTATTATTTTATGAAATTATATGTATTATGAGACTATAATTATTTATGATCTAATTATTGTATATCAATTTATTGAATTTATATATTATTATTTATTATATTTATTTATTTATTTATTATTATTATTAATATATTATATATTATATTATTATATTATTATATTATTATTATTATTAATTATTATTATTAATTTTATTAATATATTATTTATTACTTTTATTCTTTAATTAAAAAAAAAAAAAACATATAATTATATAAAATTATATATATTTAATTATTATATTTTATATTATTAATTATTAAATTATTTAAATTATAATTATTATTATTATTATTATTTATTAATTTTAATTAAATTATTATTTATTATTATTTATTTATTATTAATTATTTAATTAATTATATTTAGCTAGTAATATATTATTATTTATATCTTAAGTATGATTATTATGGTGCGATGTATTTTATTCATTATATTTATTAAAATTTCATTATTATTATTATTATAATTAATTATTAATATAAATTATTTGTTTAATTTATTAAGTATAAATTATTTTAATTGTTATTTTAAATTTATTTTTAATAATATATATTAATTTATTAATCATTATTCATTATTTATTATTTTCATTAATTATATTATTATATAAATTATTATTTCATGGATTTATTAAAAGATTGTTAAATAAAATTATGGTTGTTGTGTAACAATTTAATTAAATTATTAATTTAAAATATATTATTTAATAATTATTATTAGATTTCTATATATAATTTCATTTAATTATAATTATTTATTTATGAAATTTAATTCTTATTATTATATTAAATAATTTAAATTTATATAATTATATTATTTATATTTAATTAATTATTTTTAAATTATTTTTTATTATAATAATAAGCAATTATTTTTATATATAAATTTAAAATATTTTAATTTAATTATTTTAAGATATAGATCTAACTATGAAAGATATTAAAAAGATTAAAATAAATTAATTTATTAATATATATTATTATAAATATTATTAATTATTAAAATTATTATTATTTATTAATTTAATAAAATTGAAATAATTATTATTTTAATTTAATTTTTTAATATTTAATTTATTATTTAATAATTATAATTTGATAAATTAAATTATTATTTTATTTATTATTAAAAAAACATAAGGTATATTATTATTAATTAATATAATTAATAATTTAATTAAATAGAATATTTATAAAATCTTTATTTTTCATACTTTATTTTTCATTATTATATTGCTTGAAAAATTTATAAAATTTTAATTTATAATTATTTTATATTGTTAACTATATATGTAAAATTATTATTATTATTATTAATTATTATTATTATTAATATTCTTAATTAATTAAAATATCAAAATCTGTATTTTATTTATACAAAGAAATTGGATCTATATTAGTAATATTTATATATTAATTACTATCTATACATACTATAATGATAATTATATATATTATATATATATATATATATTAACTATAATATCATATTATATTAATATATATATATATATATTAATATTACCTATTAATATTATATATATATTAAATATATAAATATATTATATATTATTTTATATATATAATAATTAATATTATAATATTATTATATATATATATATATAATTTATATATAATATATATTATTTAATAGCATATATATATATATAGTTATATATCTATATATATATAATTATATTATATATACACTATATAATATATATATAATATATATTATATATTATTATATATATTATATATTATTTAATAATAATTATATATATAATATTATAATATATATTATATATATATTAAGCTAATTAATATATATATATATTTATATATATATATATATATAATATATATTAGTATATATGTGAATAAGGTTAAAAGAGAAGGATGAAGTGGGTATAGGAGAAATGGAGGGGGACATTATGGCATAAATGCGGATGATTTGGGGTGTGATATAATGAAAATGATAGATAGTATAAAAAGTAAGAAAATATGAGTAAAATGAGATAATTACGAAATATTTTCGGCCGGGAATATAACTTAGGAAGGCAAAGGGGTTATAACAATGAACACTTTGAAAAAAGAACAGTGATGATTAAGGTGAGCAGAAGAGGGGGTAAGGAGGGTTTGGGAGATCATGGTAAATGAAGAAATGCTTGAAAGAAAGTTACAAGAAATTTAAATACTGGGTGGAATTTAATACAGAAGACGAGGGTATGATGTAAAAATGATCACCGCATAGGTATACCCTAATAAGGTTAGGAAGATGAATGAGCAGGGCTGTTAATTCCACTTTGATGTAAAGATCACAATATATATGTGAATGTAGAGGTGAAAAGAAGTATTTACGAAAGGAGTGTTTTATTACACCTATATTGCAATACGTATGAGTCAAGAGACATGGTGTTATAACAATCAAAAAATAAAGGCAATGAAATAAGAGGTATTACTAAGCACGGAGATGAAGATACTTATGAGCAATATATATTAGATAAAGACAAAGAAAAAGATAGATAATCATAGAGATATGAAAGTAGTCAGAAGGGAAGTCGGAGTGACACCCATGGTGACTGGTGAGGAGGATAGATGTTGCAAGAATCAGATGGTGGGGAGACATTTGGAAAGGATACAGGAAGACAGGCTGGCGAAGAAACGATGGAGAGTGGATGCCGGATGGAAGAAGACTCAGAAGAAGACCAAGGAAGGAGATGGAGGGAGTCGTTGCAAGATTCGTTGATGAGAATGTGAGCTGCCTAACTGAGGTGTAGGAGAAATGCAAGATAAGAAGACTGTGGAAGACAGAGCCGGAGTAGGAAGACGTCATTAAGCTGGAGGTCCAACTGTAACATGAGTCCGTGTAGTTTTCTAAGCAAGAACCAGTGAAACCTTCCTGGGGAGGACATATAAAAGTACACGTTATATTAATTAATATATTTAGTATATATATATATATATATATAATATATATTTAAATATATATATTATTCATTATATAATATATAATATATATACAATATAATATTACTATTATATATATTATATATATTTACATTATATATTTATATATTATTATAATATATTATATATTGATGATGTAGATATATATATATTTTTATTTTAATCTATATTAATTATTATTAGTACTTATAAGTTTTAATTATATATAGATGAGTTTTTATAAATATATATTAATATATATATATATAATATATATATTTAATATAAATTATTAATATTATATATATATTATATATATTATATAATATTAATATTAATATATAATATATATATAATATTATATTATATATATATATTAATATATTAATATATTATATAATATAATAATAATAGTATATATATATATATTATACTATTATATATATTATATATATAATTATTAATTAATATATATATTATAATATATATATATATATATATATATTAAATAATATATTTATATATATATAAATTATATATATATATTATATATATATATATTATATATATATATATTATATATTAATAGATAATATATATATATATTATATATATATAATATATATATATATATTATAATATATATAAATTAATATATTATATATATATATATTAATATATAATATTTAATATATAATATATATAATATATATTAATATATATATATATATATATATATATATATATAATTATATATATATTATATAATATAAATATTAATATATTAATAAATAATAATATATTAATTATTATATATATATATATATTAATGATATATATATATATTAATTAAATTAATTATTATGAATTTATTATTTTTTTGAAATAGCTTGAAAATAATGAACATTTTATGTAGTCAATTTTTATAATAAATTTTAAAAATCTTAAATATTAAAAAAATTCTTTCAATAATATTTAAATTTTTTTCCCATATTAGATGAGCGAAATAAAAAATCATTTAAATAAATAAGATTTATCCTATATTACTAATTAAGATATTAAACTTTCCAGAAACCTTATATTGATATTAGTACTGAGCAGATTATTCATCACGTAAAAGTTTTAATATTCTAAAATTATGTTATAAAGATTATTATTGGAGTTTTAGAACATGTATATGAAGTGTAATGACACCTTGAATACTATTATTCAAAATTTTGGGTCAAAAAAATTGCATGAATTGATCTTAATACCTAATAATTATTTAAATTTTTTATAAATTTATCAAAAGTAAATGATTATATTCCATATATTTACCCTAATATATTTACATATACGATTAGTTATATTTATATTATTCGATGATTTTTTTTATAAAATAATTCTTGAAAAATGAAAATTTTTATCATCATTTAATATTTTGTTGAGCTG
Organism: Trachelipus rathkii; assembly: GCA_015478945.1. Taxonomy (NCBI): domain Eukaryota; kingdom Metazoa; phylum Arthropoda; class Malacostraca; order Isopoda; family Trachelipodidae; genus Trachelipus; species Trachelipus rathkii. The sequence goes on from JABUQX010118462.1 coordinate 27,622, forward strand.
GAATGAAAAGATAATTATCTTGATTTGGAGAGGGATCCACCCCCTAAAATTCCATATTATATATAACTTTGATTTATTTTGAACTCATCTCGTATATCAAATCATAGACGTTTAAAAAAATATTAATAATTAACTTCAAAAGTTTTATAAATGATAAGTAGATTAGCACATTTTTGAATGAGATGATTCCCTTCGATTTATAAAGGTCTTTTAACCAGAAATCAATTTTAAATCGTCATTCTACGTGCTCTGGTTGACGTTTTTATAGTACATGTAGGTTCGAGGTCAATACAGCAAGGCTTAACGTGACCCACTATGCGGCTCTTTGGCCCCATGAGTGTTGGACTCTTAATTCTAACTAAAATGCTAACGTGTGGTTGGAAATTTTTATTATTCTTCGTGCATGACTGGCTTTCTTATCTTCCTACTATTACATACATAGTTCAATGTATTGTATAGTACTTTATTATATTTAGTGCTAGTGCTCTGAGAAGCACGACTAATAATTGAGAATACATTTAACACCATAATAAGAATTTAATATTAGTAAATCACGACTGTAAATAGTCAAATCAGTTATACTATTTAATGATCATCGTGAATATCTATCAATATGGACATAATAATACTAATATCCGAAGCACACAAGCGAGTAATGCAAATCCGCAGAAAATGAAAAGACTAAGAATATGTAAGTATATAAAAATTCCGCCCCACCTATATCATGTATGTGCAATAATATCCAAACCTATGATCATACTTGAAACTGTAAGCAGATTTAAGGACCTCTCCTCCAAGGTACACCCTAACATAATACCATCCAAGTTCCGTAATAGAGTGAATTGGGGGAGTAGTGCGTGCATTGCTTCAAATAGCTACAGAGTTGTAGAGTTGAAGCCAGTCACTCAAGTACATAGTCATCAATTTGTGCAGTATGTTATATGAGTGCTAAGTAATACTGACAGATACTCCACGCAAAAGAATTCGAGCGCGCGTATGGTGACAAAAAGTAAACCTTACTAACACTCAGAATAATACATTAAGAGTTCTGAGATGTTTATTAATATTCACATAAACTCAAAGTCTGATAAATCATACTACAGGTTATTTTGTATTACCTCAATTTAAGAATTGTATATTATATTTTTGATTGATTAGTTTTATTATTTTGCCGATATTTAATACTAGTTTAATTTGATAAGGTAAGATATATTTTAGAATTATTTATTCCTTTGGGGTATTTAAAAATATATATATTAATTATGATTATTAAAATATTTTTATTAGATATATAGTAATATGTCTAATCTAATTCTATACGACAATTATATATTTAAGTATAACATTAATTTATTTTTAGGTACCGATTAATTCTATGTATTGAGATACATGACTACAATAGAGGAAGCAAAGAAAAATCACGGAAAGACGAAACTACTGAATATTATTAAAGTTTGAATGAGAGACCTAGAGAATTTCGCGGTTTATTCAAAACTTTAAATGGCCTATTTATAACCGAACCTGTTCTATTTAAATTTGTAAGGCCAACTTTGGCACGTCATATAGAGCAAGAAAAATTCAAAATTTGTGAGAGAACACTTTAAGGCTAACACTTGAGTATCATTTAATAGTCCAAATTTAACTGTCGGTTGATTATGAATAAAGATAAAAAGAGTTGGAGAAACTTCAGAAGATGTCACCAAGAAAATCAAGTATAATTAGTATATATATATTTTAATTACTTAATATATTCTATATTATCAACTCAAATTATGTTAAAATTACGTTGAAAGTTTTGTGGTTAGCTCAAAGAGATCTTTGCTAAGAGAGGAAAATTCATATACAGTAACGGTAATTTGAAATACATAAATAGTTTGATTTTATATAATGCAATTATTTTCACGAGTAAAAGTAATTAGAACTATTTCGTGATTTTAAGAACGAAGCAGATATATTCATATAATATTAAAAAAAAAATCAAAGTTACATAATTTGTCTGCTTAAAGAGTGAAAGCTAGAACGCTCTAATAATATGATCTTCGAATAATATTATATAAGTACCTAACCAATACCAACAAGTCTTTAAATATTAATTAGGTTCAAGCCTTTTATCAATATACGCAAGTTGTGACCAGTCTTTGAGTGGCATAATGATAAACACAGCGCAAGTTTCACTTTTTGTACGATTTATTTCATCTACAGGTCCAAATAAAGTACAGAAACTTTTTAAATATTAATTATTAGCCACTCTAACAATAAGGTCAAAACACGTGTACGTAAGAGGATATAGCTAACATTATATTCTGTAAGTGGGGTGTACCTATTTGAAAAAACATTATAATTCCCACTCGAATAAAATTGGTCTTACAATTTTCAATCTGCGAAAAGTAAAATGTATACCGCGTAACGGTGAAAACGGTGATTTTGTTGAGATATATTTAATGAAAGAGAATATAGAAGAATATTTAGTACTTTATAATTTGATGAATATAATAACCTGAAATCGAGTGCAACTAAAAATTAAAAAACAACAACATACAATCCATAGACTTACCTTAAAACTTATCCCATAGGAGAATGCACAGGCCAATTGTTTCACCTAATTTAAGTGTATATTGTTCAGATCATGTCATGATTTTAATTTTATGGATACCTAACAATTTAATTATATATAAATAAATCATATATAAAATATATAGTATTATTATATTTATTATTTTATATTATTATAATTAATCTTGTTCATTTGAAGCACCTAAGAATTAAGCTTTATATAAAGAGTGAGAAGTTAATATATAAGTTTAAATATATTTAGAGAGTCGTTGTGGGTAGTGTTCTGTAATGTTCACATAAGCAGATGGGTATATCGGCGAGGGAGGATTGAGATCGAGAGGCAATCGTTTTGACCGTTATCGTGCTTTGAGTTGGGAAAGCAGTAAAAGAGTACCGGATGCAACAAATGTGAGTGACACAGATAGAATAATAGATATTAATATGACAGTATATATACAGATTGTAGGATTAGATGAAAGATTTTGAGTATCGGAGTGAGATATATCGATCACCTCAGAGATCAGTACCGATATTCAATACCAGATTGAGACGTTTTTAGTAAAAGGCCAAGTTTTAATAGAGGAAGTACCCAATTATTATTAAAGTTTAATAAATCAGCGGTACCATTACACTATATAATATGATACTCTAAGTTAATAAAATAATTTAGTGCTACGCTCCGGAATTGACTGATGTTCGAGTTCGTGTCAGAGACTGATTGAGATGAAATTGTATTATAATTGGATGCTCTGTTGAGTAAATTGAGTTTGCCAAGAGAGTACCAATTAACTGAGACTTATTATTATATATTGAATTCATTTAGAGAATAACAATATAAAATCAGATAAAGAAATAATTCATTATGACACTAATTTAATAATATAAATGAACATAAATATATTATAAGAAATATAATCGAGGTATATAGAATATAGATCATAGATATGAATCCTATGGTAATAAATAATGACACTCAAAGACCTTAGGCTCTAAATCCTGACAACCTTGGCATTTTTAGCCTTTTTTAAAATGCATTAATTAAGTTTCTATTATTCGACAATTAATTTAGAATTGTTCTAGTTAAAGTAATATACTCCTATCAATAATACTTGGAACCTAAATGACCAAATACTAAATACTGAATAGAGATAGAGTTTAATATAGCCGATTATCACTGGTCCCCAGGAGTTTTCGCGAAACTACCAAACCCCTCGTGTGACTGGGGCTGAGCCCGCAAAACCCTTTTGAAAATTGCTCGTAGAAGGATGAAATTTGGAGAGTGCATAGATGTTAGGATGAATGAGAATGGAAGAAGATTTCGGAGCCTCAAGCTGACTCAAGTTGCCCGGACATGAGAGCGATTATCAGAGCTGGCACCGATAACCGAGTATTCCCGATATAATCACACGAAATTGAGAGACACATCATCCTCTCTAGTCCATACAAACATATAATGAGTCCAAAATGAGGGTGTTCTTATATACCACACTAGTTGTATAAGGACGGAGATTTAAATCGAGAGAGAAACTGTGGGTGTCAGACCCCGAGGTCCACAGATCACTCTATATGAGCGATCATCAGTCAAGTATCGTGGAGGGGGTCTCAATGATAAGCACAAAATGCATGATAGAGGCAGATGAAGGAAGGGAATAAGAAGTCTCATATAGTTATAGAAGTACAGGACAAGTAAATACACACAGACCTATATAAATACATACATAACTATAATTAGATTCTTACCGTATTTATAGTTAGAATATAATCACATTACACCGTCGCGCGACTTCGCATGGTCCTATTTTTTATTGGGAACTGAATATCCAATAACACACACACTCAATTTTCACATATTATACTGAGAGAATGTTAAGTAAGTACGCAATTAAAGAGAGAGAGAAGTTCTCTCTCTATACTATCTCGGTTGCCGAGTCTATAGTTGCACACCCAGATTCTTATTAAATTTACCAACAGAGAATATGTTCCTACATCTTAAGTCTAAGAAGCTATTACAAATACCGCAATGGGGAGCAGCTATTAGAAAACACCAAAGGATTCTTGTCTAATCCCATGTCAAAATAAAAATAATAGATATACAACAAAAAATACCAAAAAATAATTAAGCCGGCACACATTGACCCCTCTGGAAATGTACCCAGTCGACTCATAAAAAAGAAGAATACATACTTAAGAAGCTCATGGTCGCTTCTTAGACTCTTCCAGTCAACCAATAAAAAATTATTAATTATGCCGCCACATTTGCTCCATGGTCCTATTTAAGAATGTCCCAGTCAACCCATAATAGAGAGTGAGCACGTCACATAATGAGTAATAAGAATAGCTGTATATGAAGCTAAGCTGAAGCTGAAGGGCTCTAATTCTAAATCTGTATCTCAAGTTACAACCAAATTAGTATAACTTAAGTAATTCACAGAAGCCCGCATTCGACTACTCTAGAATATACCCAGTCAACTCATAATAAATAAGAATAAATACTGAAACTTAAGAAAGGCCGAGACATGAATCCTTCTTTAGAACGTTGTCCCACCAATTCTCAACACAATGGTATATACAACTAATTAAGTAAAGTATCCCTGTCCATTGCGCATCAACATTATACCATATGGCCCGTATCTAAGTGTCAACCCATGGAGAGAGAGATAGAGAATATGAGTGTGTAATTTCCAGAAGCCCGCATGGGCCTATTTCATAGGGACAATCGTCCCAGTAAACCTTTTGCAGATTTCTACCACTATGTCTAAATATATCTCAGATATACATAACTTAAGAAGCCGCAATTAACAACCCTCCTCAGAATGATCCCAAGACAAACGCCATAATAAATATAAGAAATATATACTAATTTTTGCAAGACTCGCATGGTCGCTTATATTAAGACGGTCCCAGTCCAACCCCAATAAAAATTAATACATATAAAGAAGCCGGAGCCCATTTGCCTGCCCTAGAATGTCCCAGTCAACCCATTACAATAAAATATAAATGTAGAATAATACTTAAAATTGCATGGGCCCTATCTAGACTGTCCCAGTTCAACAATAATTTAATAATTAAATACAATAAGATAATTAATTACATTGTTAGCACCATTCGATTAAGTCCGCATGACGCTCTAATCTAGGACATTATCCCAGTCAACTCAATAAATAACACGAATGTATCTTGTAAGAAGATCCGCATATGGTCGCTTTTTAAGAACTGTCCAGTCAATACAGAGTCAACCGCAATAACTCTAATATCACATATAAAAAAGAACGGTTTTGTCCCTCCAGAAATGTCGCCGGATTGTTCTAACCTTTCATATATCAATCTTATTAAAATTAAGAGAGTATAATATCTTTAAGAGGCCGCATGGGCCTAATACTAGAAAGTCACATGTCATATACAACAAATTTGAGATAAGTAATAATAATAAAGAAAATATAAACGAATGAGACAGCCACTATGACACCTTCTTCTACAGTCGTCCTCAAGATGTTATTTAGAGTTCCAAACTCATATATAAATAAAGGAGAAGATATGATTATAAGTATAGCCGCTTGATTGATCCTTTTCTAGACTGTCTCAGTAAATATCAGAGTTTAATTTTAGAAGCACTGCTCTCTACTTGTAGCCAGCGACTTCTAAAAGAGAGTGGAGGTCCACGTCAGCATCTCTCTATGAGATAAAATAAGTAAATTTTATGACTATACTCTAGAGTTATATCCGTCGCATGGTGCCCTACTTCTAAGAAACTGTCCCCACAAATCAATATAATTTGAGAGTCCAATTAAAAAATTAATAATTAAAATCTAAATAATAAGCCAAAGCCCGCCATTGACATACTGCTAGAATGTTCCCAGTCAACTCATAATAAATAAGAATAATACTTAAAGAAAAAGCCGCATGGACTCACTATTTAGAAGGAGTCCAGTCCTTTAGTTCAACCAATAAAAATACTATATACATCAAGAAACCACATTGTACCGCACTGCCTTAAATTTCTCCAAGTCTATATCCGTCGCACCTAGGTAAAATACCCAATAAGAATCTATTATACTTGAGAGATACGACACAAGGGGAGAGCCATCGATCCATATTAAGACAACTTCACACGGCCTAGTTACTTATCCTCATATAGTTCAAAATACCTCACTCCTACGTTGCCTTTAATTGCACGACTTCACCTCAGTCTATATTACAGCATATCTATATTCTTTTCTAATAAGGGGGCTAAAAATTGTGTGTAGACCCAATATTCAAGATACTAAGAGAGCCTACTAATAACATATCATAAGTATTACATACTTTATAATTTATTAATCGATATTATAACTATGTGCATAGAACAATATATATAACGAAAATGAGAGTCTGCGAGTATTATATTACTTCTGGCATTAATTTTCAATTTCTAACCCTAGGCGCCTAGCTCTGGGTTGCAAAAAATCTTAAAATGGACCATAGAGAGCGTGAGAGAATAACGCAACACTAAAGTGAGTGTTACAGCCAGATGAGGAACTTACATATCTAGAGATTTACGTAGTCACTAATCTTTAAAGTTTTGTAAATGAAAAGAGAGGGAGGGGAAGGCTTGATGATAATAAACTTCATAATATAGTATAGAATTTAGTCTTATATTTTTTTAATTTATTTTTTTATGAATCTCTAGTTCATAAAAAATCACTTTAAAATTAAAAGTACAAAATATAAAATTTTTTTTAAAAAATCTTAAAAAAAAAAAAAATAAATAAATAAAAAAAATCATGATTTATAATTAAAAAAAAAATCAAAAATCAAGTAAAAAAAATCAGTTTTGATTTTTTCATTTG
>JABUQX010118463.1:0-5000 GCA_015478945.1 Trachelipus rathkii
AAACTTTGTATTCCTCTATGAACATCTTTTCACCATTTTAAAACGGGGTGAAATATTTGAATTGCTTTTAAAACGAATTTTATATTTTTGGAATTTGATTTTTTTTTTTTTTTATATATACGCGAAAAAAAAAAGTTACAAGAATGTCGAAGGACGAAAATGGGGTCAAAAACACGATTTTCGAGGCAAAATAATGTCTGAAAAGGGTCTGAAATAAAAGTCTAGAGAAGAAAGATAAAATGATAAGGTATAAGACGATTTAATAAAACCTCTAAAAAAGAGAAAATTTGCTTCAAAGTAAAGCAAAATAAATGAAACGAATTTTACCAAAATTTATTTTGGCAAATTTTGATCACTTACGTTGTCAAACTTAGAATAAAAAGATATATAAATAGAATAAAAAGATATATATAAATAAATTGAATCCATTCCAGTTATTTCGATTAATGTTATTTTTGCTATTTTCTAACCTTCCTTTATTTTTATTTTTTTTTTCTATTTCTATATAATTCTCATTCTATTATTATTATGTTATTAAATTATTCAAAATTATTATTCATTACTATTATATTATTAATTATTATATTAATTATTATTATTTATTAATTTTATTATTAATAATTATTATTATTAATTATCTTATAATATTTATATATAGTAAGTAAGTTGTAAGTAGAATAGTAGTAAGGAGTAGTACGTAGTAGTAGTAGAAGAAGTAGTGAGTATTAGTAGTTGTAGTAGTAGTAGCAGGGAAAACGAAACAGAAGTTCTAGTAGTGTAATCAATTTCCAAACGATTGCTTTCGAGCCTCTATAATTAAGAGCAGCAGAGAGATGACGAAAGAGAAGAGAGAGAGAGAGGAGAGAGAGAGAGAGAGAGAGCGCTAGAGCGCACGCCACGAATGTAGAGAGAGAGAGAAGAGCACTTGAAGAACGGGAGAGAGGAAGAGAATTCCTCACATCCCAAAGTCAGAAGGTTCCGCTTTGCGATAATTCACTCCATTCTACAAATAATAACGAGCCGTTTCGAAAATATCAATAAGTGAGATAATGAGAGTTATAAAATATCTAAATTTGATTCGATTCTGGCAAAATAGGAAATCAAATCGAATCGGAGAAATGAATAATAATCAAAATGAATAATGCAGTTTAAGAATATAATAGTGTTAAATAGAGATATAATATATATAAACTTATTAATTATAATAAATTAAATATTTATAAAATTATACATTATACCATTACTTATAGATAGTGAGATATATAAGATATAATTATAATTAAACATCAAATTATATTATTAAAGGATTATAAAGTGTGAAAAAAATGTAGTATATTATACATATTATGCACAAACTATAATGTATAATAATAATAATAATGAATAATATATATAAATAATATTATATTAATAATAATAACAATAAATTGATAATAATAATAGTCATATAATAATATAAATACATAAATAATAATAATAAATAATAAAATTATATAACGTAATAATCAATGTAATAATAATAATCATAAATGATTTTTTTTAAGTATTCAATATATGGTGCAATGTTGTTGTTATTATTGTTATTGACAAAAACATTATGTGTAGAAAAAGAGCATAGAAATCAATCTAACTGAAAGAAATAAAATAATATTATTAATTTCAAATGACAATATTAGATTATTATTTATAATTAATTATTATTTATTGTAATTATTTATTATTATTTTATTATTAATTATATATGTACTCCTATTTCCATTATTATCTATTAAATTATAACGTAGTACTACCAGATTAAATTGGTAATATTATATTCACATATATAACTAAACTATTATATAGAATATATTAAGAATGTGTTATAATAACTTTAATAATTTAGATATATTATATAATATTCTGGTAGTAGGTGATATATATATATATATTAAGTATTATATATTATATATAATATATATTATATTATATTATAATATTATATAATAATTTATATAATTATATAATAATTAATATATTATATATATCACAGGTTCATTTCATAATAAAAGCATATTTCTAAATTAAAATAATTATTTTTCAACAGAAATTTCTCAAAAAGAAAAAAACTAATTAAAATTGGTCAATCTAGTTAAGTAATACATCTCTCCTTTAAATTTCATGCTACATCATCCACCATCCATATAAAAGCAATGATCAGAAGCTTTGTTTTCCTTTTCATTATTCTCATCTCTGAAACAATGCCTGTGATTAATTTTCTTGCCCCTTTTGTTCTGTCTTTAACATGTTCTTTTATTGAACAACTTATTAAATCCCTTATATCAATCTCATTCCTCTCTACATTTAATGCCTTAATTTTGTTGATATTTTACACAAGTTTTCTATATTTATAGAATTTCATTTTTTCACTAATTTCTCATTGCTATATTTAAACACTGGACTGTACTTATTGCCCAAAATTACTTTGAATATATGAAATATCTTGGAAGTGGAGCTTTTAAGTCGGTTTAGCATTGGAAGGCTCTCAATATTTTTCAACGGTAGCAAAACTTTTAATTAAAGCATGGTAGATTGGTAAATGCACTACTGACCATATTTCGATCTTAGATACTTTTGGAAATTAACGTCCAACAGAAAGCACAAATACATTAATTAGTTATCTTTGATTTCGATAAAGCTTATTTGATGAATAAAGCTCAAAAGTTCGTTGTTCATGGCATAACTAGTTTTCAGTCTCTTTATATATAGATGTTAGGAAGTGTCTCCAATGAAACATCAATTCAAATTGGAGCCAGAATTATCTACATTTGCAAGTCTTTTTGAGTACAACACCAATCTTAATAACTTTTGACACTTTTCGTTCCTATGAAATTATAGGTACTTTGAATATCCAAGTGTAGGCTTATATATTATATATGATAGTATTTCAACATCTGGGGAGAAAAATTTAAATCACACCCCCAAAAAATATAAAAATATAAATTATTCATGGTAGATCATTGAAAAATGAAACACCTAAAAAAAGAATTTATTATTCTTAAAAATGTTCAATGAAAAATTTTAGTCTGTGTTATGTCTCTCCTCGAATCTTATCTGAACATTCTAATGCAGGATGGAAGTTGTTCCCCAAATAGGCCTGAACTTATTGTTACCTATGTTAAAGCATTATTAACATATAAACACCTCTATCACGTCAGTATGCCTATTTATTTGAGCTTTTGGCTTTTCCACAGGGAGACCATCGTAGAATAGAGATTCTGTACTTATTGGCTATCGGAATATATAATATATATAATTTGTATTATATATTAGATTATATATATATAATACAATCACCCCTATAGAACAGGTATCGAGGTTGATATGACGGCGAATATTTTGCAACACAAGCCAGGCATCGCGACATTTTTTGGTTATTGTTCGTTCTCCATCGTATTGCGCCCTTTTATTTCTCTGAATACAAAAAAGCCTTACATGAACGATATAATAGTTTTTATATCCTATATAAAACAATTTTAAATATTTTAATCCTAATCTCATATACGTTTTTATTTAGAGTTTTCTATATTTAATTATATATATATATTATTTATATTCATTATGATTGTCACCCACTACACAGACACACCACACACACACACACACACACACCTAACTCATGCTCTTACATATTACATAATAGCTTAGCATTTCGATCCGCATATTGAGTATTAGACTAATCTTATTCAGTATTTTTACCAAAAAAAAAATCCCTTTTCAAATTTTGATATAATAATAATAATATTTGGAATTCCAAAATATTTTCTTTGTATTTTTATGGACTTAGAAATTATAACCTTTCTCACTTTCTCCTCTTTATAATATATATACTCTTTATATATTTTCTCTCTCTCTCTCATCTCTCTTTCTCTCTCTCTCCTCTCTCTCATATATATATTTATCTTTAAAAAAAACATAAATTATATTATTCTCAAAGATATAATATTAAAATATATATAAAATGTCATACATTCTAGGTTATCCCTTCAAATATTCTAATTCAGAATATATAATATTATATTATTATATACATACATTGTGCTAATTTATGACTTCAACGGAATATATTTTACATATAGTGTGTCAAATATAACTTTTTCATATTTCAATTTTTTATTTTGTATATTTAATAATATATATATAATATATAGGTTGGTTAAGCTATATTAATGCAGACGGTTGATGGACAGCTCGATTGAACGCAGACAAATGCGCACAATGGATATATAGAGATAGATATAAAATAAGGAGAGATGTGAGTTTGGCAAAGGCCGGAGAAAGGTACAGAATAGGAATGAATGGCGGCGTTTTGTGAGGGGGTATGGCTTTTGGGCCCCCTGGGCCAAGTGATGACCCCTATTTGACAAGTTAGATAGAGGATAGCTCTAGGGTGGATTTTCTCGAACTGACGAAAATATAATAAAGATAATGGGATTTCTTTTCGAATTTAAATAATATATATCTCATTTTCTGTTTCAGTGGTATAGATAGATTTAACAGTCTTGGGGTAATAATGATAATTTTATTATATTATTAATTTATATATATATAATACTATTATATATAAAATTATTATATATATATATATATAATTACTTAATATTTTTATTTTTATATTTATATTATTATAATATCAATTTTTATATAATAATAAAAATATATATATATATAAATAATAATTTATATTATTATATATATATATATATATATATATATATATAATAAAATATATATATATATATATATAGTATATATAATATATTATATTATATTATATATATATATAATATATATATAATATATATATATATATATATATATATATATATATATATATATATATATTATATATATTATAATATGTATATTATTATATAATAATATATATATATATATATATATATAATATATACTATATAATATAAATATATATTATATATAATATATATATATATTATATATAT
>JABUQX010118463.1:10000-17500 GCA_015478945.1 Trachelipus rathkii
TATTTTCCACTTTTAATTATTAAAAATAAAAAAGTTGAACACCGCAATCATGGAGTAATAATTTTTTTGCAGTTGTTTTTCGCTGAAATAATTATTATTTAACAATGACAGAATATTCTCGTCGAAATTAAATTGGTTTATTTTGCTGTGGGTGAATGGGTGCGTTTGCTTAGTAATTTAAATCACAGAATCTTCTCGACTTTTTTTTATCTAATTTTTTTCCGTTGTAAGCTATGCATTGAAAAATTTGAACGTAGCTTAACAATAGTTCGCAGCCATGGTCGTGAAAAGGTAATCATAATATTTATTGCACTTCTACTACTACTACAACAAATAATAATAATAATAATAATAATAATAATAATAATAATAATAATAATAATAATAATAATAATAATAATAATAATAATAATAATAATAATAATAATAATAATAATAATAATAAATTTGTGACAAGATGGAAAGACTAATTAGCATATGATTTAATGAAGGAAAAGTAGAAGACAGGAAGAAAGGGTAAATGAAAAGAAGAAGAGCAGATGAAAGCCGATTCGAAAAGATGAAATAACTCTTATTAAGTTTGTTTGTTTATTGATTTACGAGAGTATCATAATTTTGTACTAATAAAGATGCAAAACAAACTTAGAGAAAATTTTGACTGTGTGAAAAGTTTTCGAGTTTTAAATAAAGTCAAAGTTCAATTACGAAGCAAGTCAAACATCAATTGAGAACAAAGGTAAAAGCCAATTATTTACTTTCAGAAACCTCCAATCGAAGCTATTAAATTTTATATTTCCTGCTCTTTCTATATATATATATATATATATATATATATATATATATACACTTATAATTATATATAATATATATATATATAAATATATATTAATATATATATAATATATATATATATTATAATATATATTATATATATAGATATAAGTAATATAATAATATATATATAAATATATATATATATATATGATATATTATTATATATATATTATATATATATATATATATATTTATATATATATATATATAATTTTCATCCAGCTCTATAGATGGATCTTTTAATCTTGAGATAAAATTAGGCATCAGGCCTTTACAATGAAACACTTAATAAGACAATCAAAACGTTTCGAAAAACACAGTTCCATTCATCAGGCTAAGAATATATAGAACAATAATACAAAACAAAAAAACTAAGGTAACAATCATTTACGAGAATAATAAATAAAGCAAAACATATTGTAGTTCCATATATTAAACATAATATTTAAAGAGTTATATAAAGGTATACAAATGAAACGAGGCTTGGAAAACGAACATAATAGGTAATACACATTCGCTTAAATTCTAATATACATTGGAAATCTATATAACAATTCAAAAGATAACAATAGGGCTAACTATATCAAATTGCAATAAATTACAAGGACATATTGAACCGAGACATTGATAAATACTATACACTTTAACGTTTTAGAAATTTTGTTATCGGACAAACCTACCTATTTACACATCTGGCGGGTTAAAAAGCAGCAACTGTATGTCAGCTGTCACATGATTTAAGGAATGTTTCTTGTTGGCAATGTATAAATGTTCTAAAATGTGAAAGTTGTTGTGATTTGCTTGAGACAATATTGAAAAATTGAAAAAAAAGGATGGTCTTTATTATGCGAGTTCTTAATTGCAGAAGAGGTTGGAGAACTGAATGGTAGTTTTGTGCGGGAAGACACCCCCTTGTGTTCATCAACTCTCACACTGAGTTGGCGAGTAAAACTGCCAACATAGGCGGCATTACAGCCGTCACATGTGAATTTATAGAATAAGAAGGAGTGGAGCACAGGGAATAACCTCTTTGATGCAGAAGGAAGCATTTTAAAGACAGGTTAAAAGTCAGAATTAATATTTAATTATGGGGAAAAAGTTCATTAGCTGAATTAAGTGTCTTTACAGTTTTTATTAGAATGGTTCAATAGTATGGCAAAAGGTAAAAAAGAGTGGTTACAGTTTTGGAGCAGTAGATCAAAGGTGTTTGATCAAATTTGGAGAAACAATTCTCTTTATATATTTATGAATAAAGGAAGGGGGAAAAAAATGAGTTTTAAAAAGTCTAGTAGAAAGTTGAAACTAGTGCGCATTAGATGTAATGATGTTTAAACATGACAATCTGAAGATTAAGCATCCTGATTACAACAATTACATTTAAAAATTACAATGAAATATGACTGAAAAATCTAATTACTACGCGCGTAGATACCCAGTAAACCGGAAATAATACCTAGGACACACATACACACCTACACACAACACACACACATATATAATAATATATATAATATATATATATATAATATATATATAGTATATATATAATATATATATAATATATATAATAAATATTTAATATAATATAATATATATATATATAATAATATATATAATATATATTATATAATATATAATATATAATATATATATATATAATAAATAATATAATTATATATATAATAATATAATATATAAGATATATATATATATAATTATAGTAATATATATATATATATATATAGTTATATTATATATATATATATATAATATATATATATATATATATATATAATAATAATTTATATATATATATATATATATATGATGGTAGATGGGATGAGATAAATTCGCCAAGACAATAAACATTTTAAGATGAAAATATGGAGAGTGCATGAAAAGGAAAAAATATTGTGTTTTTTGATTTAAAAATAAAAAAAAAACCATTATGAGGTCATTTTCTTTAAGACAAAAGATAAAGAAAAAAATATAAGAATATTCTAAAATAATAAATTGTCGAAAGAGATTTGATATAATTGATTAATGGAGAAGTAAATCTTATTTCGCAAATCAAAATTTATTAAAAAAAAAAAAAAAAAAAAATTTCAATTTTTTACGTAAGAAAATTTAATCGTTGGTGTGTTTTTTTTTAAGTATAACAAAACCAGAAAAAATTCGCCATTTTGTTATAAAGGCGAGTTTTAAAGAAATCCAAAAACCCTCTTTAGGTTTTTATTTATCAAAAAATTAATTTAGCAAAAAGAAATTAAATAATAATCGGAACTTCAATTGTTCTTTACAAAAAAACATTTCCTTAATAATTAAATAAATCAAGGAAATTTCTAAAATTTAGATTCATTTTTGTTTAATTGTTTTCTTTAATTAAAGAAAAATGAAAATGATTTAAATTTTTAATAATTAATTTGCTTATCATAATTAATAATAATAATAATAATAATAATAATAATAATAATAATAATAATAATAATAATAATAATAATAATAATAATAATAATAATAATAATAATAATTAATAATAATATAAATACTAAAAATAAGTAATTTCATGATAAAAGTAATAATAAATCATAATAACTATGGCAGCCCACTCGTGTATCCAGTGACCTCAACCGTATTAGTATATATATATATATATAATAATATATATATAATATAATTAATATAAATCAATATATATATATATATATATAATATATATATAGTATTATAAAATATATAGGTATATAAATACTATATATATATATATATAATATTACTGATATAATTTATATATAATATATATATATTATATAGTATATTATATAATATATATTATATATATATTTATATATATTTTATAATAATATATTATAAATATATATATATAAATATATAATATATATAATATATAATATATATATATATAATATATTATATATATATATATATAATATATATATAATAATATGATATATATAATATAATATATATATATATATTATATATAATATATATATATATATATATATATTATATATACAAGATAATATATATATATATATATATATATATATAATATATATAAATATATATATATAATGTATATATTATATATAGTTATATTATATATATATTAATATAAGATACATACTATATATATATATATATATATATATATATATTATATATATAATATATATAGTAATATATATACTATAATATATATATATAATTATATATAGATAGATATTATATATAATATATTAAATATATATATATATAATATATATATATATAATATTATAAATATATAAATAATATATACTTATATTATATTAATATATAATGGAAATGGAAAAAAACTCCACATTTTATTCATAAACAAATATGACATTGAAAGGATTGTTGCCCTGTGTAGGCACGGCATTGTTAAAATAATAATTAGTATATATTATATAATAATATAATATATATATATATATATATATAATATACTATATAATAATATTATAATATATATATATAAATAGATATATATATATATATAATATATATATAATAATAGATATATATGATATAATATTTCAAGGTAAAAACAATGGACTTTAACTACTACTAACTAACTTACTCACATCTACTACTACTTATAATAATAAATAATAATAATAATAATAAATATAATTAATAATAAAATATTAATAATAATAATAATATAATAAAATAATAATAATAATAATAATAATAATAATAATGAAACTGAAATGGAAAACTTTATTCAGCAAAAAGAAAAAGTTAACCTAAGTAATTAAACAATATTAATAATATTTCAAAAAATATTGTTTTTTTAATCGAAATAGTCTTGCTGGCGTGATTGTAACGCTTTAGTAGAACCTCGTTTGCCTTTATCAGTTTTATGTACAATAAAATGTATATTTTACATCGAGCTTGGCGAAAACTAAGTTGTATCATACAAATTGTTGTGTAAAAAGTTCATTTTCAGTTTTATTTATGACTTTATAGATGGGACTACTTACTGTAAGGGTGCAAGTATACTGAAGTTTTTGTATAGATAAGTTTTTGAAAAGTGGAGTGTATGTTAAAAAGTAATTTCAAGATTGTTATTATACGAATTATTTGTTTTGCTTAGTTACTATAGTGGTTCATAACAAGTTACTCACTTGTGCAACCCCCTACTTGACTTGACAATAGAATAGAGTAGGTGAGAATGAGAGACAACACCATAAAGGTTTTTAAGGATATTATTTTGAAACAAAGTTTCTTAGTCGTTAAGGAACGCATACTTTGCATAGGACCGTTTGCTTACAATCCTATTGATGTGTTCTTGAAAAAAGAGCTCTCCATTGAAGACAACGCATAGTAACTTTGAGGTACCCCTATGGGAAATTAAAGTGTAGAAAGATGCTTTGTCCCCTAATTAAACGAACAATTTAGTTCATAAGATAAGACATAACTAAACCAATCTTAGTAAGTCCTTAGTGACACCAAGTCTTTTTAGTTTGGATTTTGTCGTGTGAAACTACAACGAATGCTTTTGAGAATTCTCATAGTATGAAAAAACATGTCCATTTATTAGTGCTTATATATTTTCAGCAAGAAGACAAAGCAGCATCTTCTGTGCGCTTTTTAGTAAAGCTAAATGTGGAGTTTGTGAGAAAGTTATTTCATGTTAATAATTAGTGACTTGGTTGTTAACTATTTCTCGATCAATGAAAATAATAATAAAAATTAATAAATAATAATTAATAATAATATAAAATAATAATAATAAAAAAGTATAATAATAATAATAATAATAAATTAATAATAATAAATAATAATAATTAAATTAATCATAATATTATATATATAATACATATATATATATATATAATATATATATGATATATATATAATTAATATATATATATATATATATATATATATATATATATATAATATATATATATATAATATATAATTATATGTGTGTGGTGTATGTGATCTTCCCCAGATTTAGAGGCGAGTGCGCAAAACATACATCCGAAAGCAGAAAAAGTTAGGAGAACATGACGTAAGTCGAAGGAAAGACCCCCCCCCCTACCATCCCCTTAATACGCTGATAGATTATATAATATATATATTATATAATATATATTTATATATATTATATATATATATATATATATAATATATATATATATATATATATATATTCTACCTTATGTGGGTTCTAAGACTGTCTAGTCAATCTATTACTAAATTCATCTGTTTTGCAAATCTATCTCCTAAATTAGTCGAGCTCTTAAACTCCAAATTCAAACACATTCTCTCTTTTCCTTTCACCGAAATCATTATTCTTGGCAATTTCCTAGTTTAACATAGCCAATGACTTTCCTGTAATTCTCAAGATACAAATGGTGAACTTACCTACTACTTTTCTATCCTGAATGACCTCGATCAGTTTTTGTAGCTCCCAGCACCACTCTAGACCTTTCCTTAACTTCCAATCCTTCTCCTTATTCTGTTAAACTCTTTCCTCCTCTGCAGGGTTAATCCGATAACCTTATTTCTGTATCCTGGTCTCTCTTTTCAGGTCTTCAGAAGGAAAGAGCTCCGCCTTCGTCGAGGAAACGTTTTTGACACTTCGGTGCTACAAACTGGTCGTTCGTCTTTGACTTCCAATAGAATGACTACTACTACTACTACTACTACTACTACTACTACTACTACTACTACTACTACTGTTGCTGCTGCTACTATTACTACTACTACTACTTCTACTACTTCAGTGAGATGTGGCCCTCGAAGGAGGCTGAACGAATGGCCGAGGTCATTCTCTCTGACATATAGGCTTAAATTTCACGTTCTTTCCCTTCAACTAAAACTAACAAAATCTTGGTTTAACTCTGCTTGTTCTCGCGCTATTCGTCGAGTGGCGCTGCCTTCGGGAATTACGGTCGTCTGCAAACTTCAAAAACTCATGCATTTTATATTTTATCCTGGAATCGTGCCAAATTTATTCCTCGTAACACCTGAAAACTCTTTTCTCCATAGAAATTGCAATAATCTTACTGGTTCCTCCTCCTTACGCCCTTTCTGACTTCTTATAAAAAAGTTCAACTTTAACTTTGCTTTTGCCTCTTTCCCTCCTCTAGTAACTTCAGATGGCATAACTTCCGTTTTGATTTCTGCTAAAGCTGAAATCTTCGCTCAAACCTTTACTTTCAATTATACCTTAGAGGATTCCGATACTATTCCTCCTTCTCTACCCCTCCAACTTATTTATGAATAATATTGTAATGTCTTCTTCACTTCACTTCATCCCCCAGAGGTAGACCAGAGGTCTGTCAGTGCAACTAATGACTGATTGTGGGGCTTTACGAGCAAGATTTGTTTTAAATCATTGGATTGCTAGACCTGTCGTGAAAACCCTTCTCTTTTATCCGGGCTTGGGACCGGCATATATTGCTTTTTAGCAAAGATGTTATTTCTGCCCTCTCTGAGCTTAACACCAAGAAGGCGAATGGTCCTGATGGTATTCATCTTGCGGTTCTCGAAACATATGCACCCTGCCTTTTGAGACTATTTCGTCTCTGTCTTTCTTCTTCGACCTTACCATATCGTTGAAAACGTGACCTCATTCTGCCTGAGCCGAAAAAAGAGTCG